>WBMY01001276.1:268245-380737 GCA_013397315.1 Donacobius atricapilla
AGGGGGAAGTATGGAAGTATGTAAATCTGCTAAAATAATTTTAGAAAAATGGATATGAACCAGTCAAGCCTCAGTTTATGTTCCCCACCTACATTTGCTCTCCTTGACAAAAATAAGTGGCTCTGCTCTGAAGTCCCAGGGAGCCTGGAGTCTTACTCAGGCACTCCAATTGGAGCAGTACACCAAAATGCAGGCTTTAATGCCCTGCAAATCTTTTACGGTGTATTCTAGAGAGGACAGGATCCTTTGGACGGCTGCACAGTGACATCACCCAGCTCCACATTGAGAAGGATTTGGGAGCCTGTTCCAAGAAGATCTGGGGCTGCAGGCAGGACAAATAAAGCTTTCACATGCTTCTCAGCCAGGCAGCTGCATGTAGTTCAGCAAGAAACTCTTTGTACTATGTGACCAGGTCACAGACATAAACAAAAGGGCACTGAGAGACTGAGTCAACAGCTGGTTCTCATGTCCCTCTGTGTCATACTCATGTCTCTAAAAATCAAATGCTCTTAAGAGGAATTTGCCATCATATGTGCATGCTGTTACACTTGCTATAAAAGAAACAGTAAAACATTCAAAAAAAGTCACACAGTTTCAACAGTTTTACTGTTGCTAAAACAATAGCTGAAGACTACATTTCCAGCAAGCAGCAGACAGGATTTTAACCATCTGCTGCTTACACTAATTCCCTCTGAAACTTCTCTTAAAGAGAGTTCAGGAGAAGATCTGAACTAGCCTATTACTTTTAAGAGAAAGAAACTGAAGAAAAAAGCTAAAGTTGAGCAGTCACTTGAAAGAAGTGAGGAAATGCCACATCTGGAAGGGACTTGACTTACCATACTGGATTTAGCTATTCAACCATTGTTGAAAAACACAGGTTATTGAATCCTCATAAGGGTCTGAGAACATTGGAAAATTCCCTCTAAAATGACAACAATGTGCTGTGCAGAGCAGCGGGAGCAGGGTCTAAGAAACCATGATGTCCAGCATTATCGCTCATTTGCCTTCACAGCACAACAATGAAGGGAAGGAAACAGACTGGAAGAACATATCTTGAAAGAGTCTGTTAAATGCATTATAAAATGTATTGCTGTAAGACTGCAGTTCAATTTATCCAGGTTTTTGTTTCATTCTTGCAGGAATTCTTTTCTTTACCAATAAATGCATCACCATGAAAAATTTTGTGGATTCTGGTTAAAGCACCCTTTAAATAAATGATGGGATTTTTCTTCCTTAACTAAGGAAAGGAAATGGTTTGGGGTCCCTGTTCTTCCAATTTCAATGACAGACTAAGTAGTAAGGCAACAGATTCTGTAGTACAACATGCAATTTCTTCTCTAGCAAAACATACAAATTTCTCTGTTGCAGTAAGAAGAATAGAGACCTCTTCCTCCTCCTTGCTGTTGGAGACCCGTGCAACTTAGGAAATCTTCCCAAGAAAATAAAGGGAAGAATATAAGAGCAAATTTGGCTGGCTGAGTCATCCTGTTTGAGCAAGCTTATCCAGTGCTCCAAGACAGAGGTGGGAGGATTTCTTTCCACCACATCCCTCTGGGGAGTGAGCTGCAGAGAGCATCCATATAAAAACACCCTCTTGCAGGGGGAATTGCAACTCATCTTTGCGCTCGAAGCATAGGGTTAAAACCTAGAAGGAATTCTGGTTGTGTGGAGAAGAATCTGAGTCTGTCATCTGATTGTCTTCTTGCTGTTGGAATCAGCCTAGCCTCAGAAATAGAGAAAACAAGGTGCTACCTAGGGCAGGAGGTGGCTGGGGAAAGGAAGCAGTCCAGGCATCATGAGCCATAGCACCACTGCTTGTGCCTCATGGAAGAAAAATAAGAAAACCAGCTGCTCGAGTGGCTGCCCTCCATCTTTTCCTGTGGTCAGACTCAAGCCAGGGTGGTTTCCCTCTGCAAGGAAGAAGCCTGCAGTATGTTTCTGCTCGTATGGGAAAACTGCTCTCTGAGTCGAGCAGCCTGCAAATTATCTTGTGCCTGTCCTGAATGGGCAGAAAGTTTTTCTGGGCACCCATGCCCTGGTTGTGTATGAAGTGGCCTGCTGGGTCCTGTAATGACAATCTCAAGACAGTTTCAGACCGGTCCTTTCATCAACAGAGGGTCTGAAATTCAGGAAGGACTTCAAGCAACCAACCTAAGGTTACAACAGGCTGCCTTCATGTCAGCACCAAGACTGGAATACCAGACTAGCTGGCCTCAAGTCAAAGGTTCAGCCCCACCCATCCTATATATAGATGATTGTATCATATGCTCCCCCTTATTGCTATGCAACTGGGTGTTAGAGCAAAACCACAATTAAACACTGGTCTTGGGCCTCACTGAACCAGATGTCGGGAATGTTTTTCTCCATTGTACTTGTCTAAAAGGCAGCCACACTCAGCAATCAACACTCAAGCTGATTTTTGTAAATAGGCTTTTGACCCTGACTTCTTAGGACAGGAATTTGCTGCAATTTTCCCTTTGAAAAATCTTGAATAATTAGATTACAGAGGAGCTGATTAAACCTTCTGGTTTCAAAGCCTAGTATTGCATCAAGCTGAGGAATAAACCCATAAACGTGATTGTTTCATAGGTACTTGTAACTCTGCTTAAGACACCAGTTCTTGCCATTGAAGCTCAGCATCCTGTGCTCCTACTGCCGTCATCTAGATGTCAGAAATCCCTAAGGAGTGCTCAAAGGCTTTTCTCAAGGCTTGGGTGATAGCACCTCTTTTATACCTGGTCTAATCGCCCCTCATAGTTCTTCAAATTGGTAGTCAAGATTCCAGTCACTGAAACATTACCTTTACACGCATGAAAATTGTTCTGCATGACAGCATCTTGAACACACTGACAAGATGTTTATTTCTGATGTGCCCTAAGGCAACTTCCTGACAATAGTAAATCCACAGAAATTGGCCAATGACTTTGCTTAGGTCAGTTTTTTTCATCTTAGGGGCCTTGATCATCCTGATGACAAATAAGGGAAAAATTTGCTCCAGGCTGAAGACTTGGTTTCCACAGTCTTTTTTACTTGCCTTATTAACACCAGTGAGTAAAGTAGAGAGATAAATTCACTTACTGAAGGGTTCTTCTTTTTCATGTTTTATGTTTTTGATCCATACAAGTACCCAAAAGGAATTGGTTTCCAGCTATTGATTTAGCTCAGTTTCTTCAGAAACATAGCAGGGACTGCCACCACAACCACCTGTGAGGAAACACGCCTGATGGTGCCATACTGCTTTTCTGTTGATATATTTCCCTTTCTCTAATTTTCAGACATATGCCTATTTTAACTGTATGTACACAAATGCCGAATTTGTCTGTTTGGGATTTTACGTTACTTTCATTACAAAACAGCGTAAAAAAGACAGCAAATCAATTTCATAGTCAGTGCTCCCGCAGCAGGAGACAATTCATACTGACATCTGATACCTGCTGGCTGCTGCTTCCAATTATGCCAGATGCCGGAGAGTGGGACTGTCGAAATAACACTGTCGATGGTGCAATCAAACTAGTTAAGATTCTGGAAGTGTGTTGTGCTTGGTTCAGTGCGTTGTCAAATTCCCACCATAAGCAAAATAGTGACACCTACTCCTTTTTTGTTAACCAGCAAGGAGATAGATACCCATTAATTCAATGTAAAGCTGCATCCTTGGATATATAGCTGAATCTGCCCCAAGGCTAAATATCAAAAGATTGGAAGGAATGTGAATGAAAAGTGAAATAAACATGATAAGGACTTATAATAATACATGCTTACTAGATCCTACTACAAGGCTGCATTACAACCCTCAAGGCAAAACCATGCGTACTGTCTGTCCCATTCCTTGCAGCACACTAGGTGATTCTCCTCTCATCAGAAAAAAATTGGTGAGCCTGAAATTAGCAGGAATAATAGGACAATAATAGGACAGGGTATCACTGAGGCATTAACTGACCAGCAGAGACAAAGAGTGCTTCTCTTTGTTTGAGGTAGAAAGCAGCGGACAAGTTTGGCTGGATACACAAAGCAGAACAACCATGAAATCTGCTCTTCTCTTATCTACCTAAAATACTAAAAGAGAAGCAGAAGACTATGGTGCTGGCAAAGCAGATCCTTCTTCATACTGACTGACATCTCTCAAAAAAGCCAATCAACTGAACTGCATATACACATAGAGAAGGAAATCATTGGGCCCATCCCTTCCATTTCCCAGTCTTCCATGAAAAGACCTCCTCTCCTCTCCTCTCCTTCCAGCAGCCTTCAAGCCAAGGCATCCTTCAGTGATTGGCCTCAGAAGTCAAATTTCTCAGCCTCTCCTGAGCAAGTTGCATCATAAATCACATTTTCCAAAAGATGAAAAAAAGAGCACAAGACATCTTTAGCACCACCCATAATGGGACACCATCAACAGTTCCACTTGGCCTCACCTTGTCAGCTAGCACAGGCAGAGGCTTTCCCCAGCAGATATTTAATAGAAAATTATGAACTACACTCCACTGATAGCTCCCCCAAGTTTTAATTGTATTCTCTGCAGAGCACAGAGGATGTCATTGAGGCAGGGAAGTGGGACTCCCCAGGCTGAGCAAGGAAGTGGTAGCCACTTTCTGCACATGATCACTTCAGCTGAGCAATACAGTCACTGTGTGTGTGCAAATATACAAACACTTTCTCATTGGAGGCTTCCAGAAGAGAATGAAATGTCTGTTTTGAGATAAATGTATTTTGCAGGGAGGCATCACTTGATGTACATGATCTCCACAGTCAGTGCAGTTACCTCTTCCATTTCCAGACCAGGAAAGTGACTGCATGCCTGCAGTAAGAGCACCTACAAACAGTTCTGAAATGGCCATAATTTAAACACTGTATAAAAAATCATGATTGATTGGGCTGGCCATAGACCCTGAAGTATACTGTTCTGAATTGGACAAAATCTGCTGGATTTATAAGTGAATGGTCACATTACTGTTGTTCATTTCTTTGCAGTAATAATGCTTTGCAATGTTTTCATCAAAGACCTCAAAATTTACTACATCTGTGCTAATCCTCAATTAATATGTTTTTCTTATGCCATGGGACCTTTATTAGCAGAACAAATAACTGTCATATTAAATTTAATCTAAATATATTGCTAGGACTGTAATTTAAAAAACTACTCTTAAATCTTTCAGGCAATAAGACCTACGGCTAAATGAATCTCAAATAACACATCTTTGGCGATAATTTTAAAATGCTTAAAATGCACAAATGCCTCACTCTTAATTACATGTCAGGGTTCTTTAACCAAAAAAATGGAGGAAGTTCAACAAAACTTCAGCCCCTTAATTCCAGGTATCTGCCTACTTCTGAGGAAGATTCAAAAACACGGAGGAAAATGCACTGAATCTTCAAATTATATCTAGTTCTGTTCATTGACTTGGAGGGGATAGCATACCAAAAATATTTAATTAATTGTGGATATTAACCACTGTATTAAGGGCAAGAGGTAGAAGCCATATGTCAGTGCAGAATGTAGCATATACATTCTGTGAACAATTAGTTGTGATGGCATAAAGGACAGCATATTTATTTTAAATACCTTGACTGAAAAAAAACCCTCAAGCATGATCCAATTAATTACTCATCTAATTACTCTTGTTCCAATAAGTCATTGACTTGCTCCACATTACTATATATTTGAATTTTAGACTTACTGCTGCTAATAAAATTAGTACTTAGCTTAGATCAAATATAAACAGAATTAATGCAAATGCAGGAGATACTTAGTATTTAGCTATATCTTATTTTTAGAGCATTAATCAGTTGTCTGGATTTTTTCTTCTTAAATTATATATCACACTGCCTGAAAAATCAGAAATTATTTCTTCATAATATTTCCAGTTCAAGTATAACTAGCAAAAAAATAGTTGGGAATGGGGAGATGAGGAGGTGATTTCTTTCATGAAAAATATACATTATAAAGTCTTGCAAGAGACAATCTAAAATATAAGGGTTGACTTATTTTCCTAACTCAAAAACCAATTTACACTTGAAAAAAATTTCATTTCAAAAACCTACAAATACCTAAGGAAACACAATATAGATATCTACTGTGCCCAGGAAGTCCACATAGAAAATAATTAAAACCAAAGAAATTAAAAATTATTTCTAACTAGATTCCAGCTGCATTAAAGACTTGTTTTTCCATTCAGGAATTTTCACCATTTTTAACAGAAATTAAAAGTATACAAGTATTTACAACAAATTTAAATCTGGTCCTTGTACTACAACTTTCTTGCCTAGCATCTAGACACTACAGTTCAAGTTTTATTAGAAAAAAACAAAAAACAAACAAACACTAAAAAAAAAACCCCACAGCATTTACCCCAACAAGATTATCTTATGTCTAAAATTAAATTACAAAGAACAAGAGTAACTACCAATATGTGGATGTGTGGAAAAAAGCACAAGTGCTTCAATAATAAGATCGCACACCTAATTTCAGGCTCCAGTGCCTTACAGCTTCTGGGAGACAGGACTAGTGACCAAAGAAGAAAGATCTAAGACTGAGCTGAAAAATTTTTAAGAACTGGTTGTCTCAATGTATTTTGTTATTTTATGCTCAACACTGTATAGAGAAGTTATGATGAGAGAGAGGAAGCAAAAGACTTCTCTAGAAAGTTTCTACATGTTTTCAAATCTCAAAAAAAGGTGAAATTGCATGAAGTTCCCAGGACAGTGTTAATGTCATGCTCCCTTTTGCACACTCAGGAATCCCAAGCTCTTACGTACATATTTTCAGAACTCTAAAACACTGCTGAACCCTGATTAATTCTGATTAATTGTCCAAAGATTTAATCAATATTAAATGAGCTAATTACGACTAGTCGTCCCTGTGGGACTGTCAGAAGGCTGATAAGGATCAGTCAGTTGCAGGTACAGGCTAGCCTAGATCCTTACTTTTCCGTAAAGGACAATTTACTTTGACACTAAACCTCAAATTGCCACTGATGGATAACACGCTAAATGTACCTACTACAAGAATCATAAAATATTTACCTGCACAATACTGGCCGAAGGAGTGTAGAACCTTAACAGAGTAGTGCTTCCTTGTGCTGGTTTCAGCTGGGGTAGAGGTAATTTTCTTCACAGGGGCTAGTACAGGGCTAGGTTTTGGATTCATGCCGAACAATGAGTTGATAATATACAGATGGTTTTGTTATTGCTGAGCAGAGCTTATGCAGACCCAAGGCCTCCTCTGCTTTTCTGCAGAGGAGGCGAGGAAGTTGGGGGTACATGGGTGGTTGGGAGGAAACACAGCCAGGACAGGTGACTCAAGCTGACCAAAGGGATATTCCCAACCATACAGCATCATGCTCAGTATATAAAGTGGAAAAAGAAGGAGGAAGGGGGAAACGTTTGAAGTCATGGCATTTCTCATCCCAAGTCACTCTTACATGTGATGGGGCCCTGCTTTCCTGTAAGTGGCTGAACACCTGGCTGCCCACAGAAAGCACAGAATTAATTCCTTGTTTCACTTTTCTTGTATGCATGGCTTTTCCTTTCCCTGTTAAACTGTCTTCATTGTGACCCAGAAGTTCTGTATCTTTTATCCTTCTGATTCTCTCCCTAATGCCACTGGTAGGGGAGTGAGCCAGTGGCTGTGTGCAGCTTGGCTACTGGCTGGGGTTAAACCACACCGCTGCCCCTATTTCTATCCCATGAACCACATGGAATACATGAAATAGGATAGCAGAAATGTTGGGTCATGTCCAGTCTGTTTCAATCCACAGTGTCTCCTTTCAGAAAAGAAGAAAAAAAGAAGAAGAAAAAAAAAAAAAGAAGAAAAAAAAAGTATTATAAATGTATATGGGAAAAATAATTTTGAAATGTCATATCCCAGAATTCAGACAGGAGTATGATAGATATATAGATTTTCACGTCTTGCACATTGTATTGCTAGTATAAGTCATGACAGCAGTGAATTAAGACATAAATAGGAAAGAGAGAGACTGGAAGAGTCTCATGAGCTGGGACAGTGGAACAAATTCACTGCTGCAAGAACAAAATCAATGAAGAGAATGAGTGTTTCTTTCACAGGAGCTTTACCCACTCACAGCACAATGAAGCTTGGTCCATTGACTCTTTCCAACTTAAAGCAATTCATAAAAGCTAAACATATGTTTTAAAGCAGTATGTTCTCTGCCTCCAGGAAAAAATGAGAAGCATTTGTATGAGCAGCTTTCTGAGGTTTCTGATACATGTCGAGGGCACAGACACATATATGACTGTTTGCGTGAGGTATTGCTACTAACTGGCATCTTTTCTTTTACACAAATGTTCAAATGCTCCAGAGTTTTTAATGATGTCCTTTGAGTGCACCGCTCCATAGATGAAAAAGGAGAGAAGCAACATGAAAGAAATCCTTCAGCAGTGAGAGCTGGAGGATCAGCTCAGTGGTAGAAAAGTGTTGCCTGGAGAATGCCTGCAGAGCTTCTAACACATCCCTAGCCCTGGATGTGCACAGAAACATTTGGAAAACTTTCCTTGCACATTTTTTGCATCCATCTGTTCTCCTTCAAGCTGTACCAGATGAGAACCATCATATAGTGATAAGAGTTCAAGTTTGAAGACAGTTATGGTTCTCTGTCACAAAGGTGCTGTGTGACATTAAATGATGTAAAGAAAAACAAAGGAGTACCATGATTTGGCCTCAGGTTTATCAACACAGGTTTCATAACTATTTTTATGCAAATACCTCCAAAATGTGCACATTTTCTGCATTCCCTTTTCATGATGTCTCCTAAATTTTCAGGTAAAATTTAGGCAAGTATTCACAGAATCATAATATGGATAAGGTTGGAAAGGACCTTAAAAGTCATCTAGTTTCAACTTCTCCACCATGGATAAGGATGCCATCCACTAGATCAGGTTTCTCAGGGGCCATCCAACCTGGCCTTCAACACTTTCAGGGATGTTGGATGTTCCACGTCCTGGGAAACTTGTTCCAGGGTCTTACCATGCACAGAGTAAAGATGATCATAATAAAGGCCAAGATTAATATAAAGATCAAAAATTGCTCAACAGTAATTCTATAGATAAGACACACCCAGCAAGTGGATGAAGTGCTATGCTGACTCCTCACAATGCGAAAAAGCTCAAAGCTGTAAAAGCAATTATTCACTGTGGTCTTATACAAATTGGAAAAAAAAAGCAGATGCCTGGCAAAATGTAGAGTAAATCTAGTTACTCCATAAGTGCTTGCAGATCTTCGGTTGCCAGGTACAACCATGATGCAAAATATTACTGTGATTCATTTTTTCTTATGGCACAAATGCAGTAAGGAGTTAAGCAAGTGTTTTATAGTAGAATTTTCCAAGTGGCTATATGTGCTGTACTTATCTGGCCCATAACCAAACTTTGAGTTCATGGTAGTAAAATTGGTATGAATGTTTAGATGGATCATGAAAAGGAAAAATGGGAACATTTAGAGTCATTGGGCTAAATCACAGCAGTGACACTTATTCTCAGAGGGTGAAGAGCTGCTAGTGTCAGACACTGCTGTCCATCAACTAAATGGATTCCTCAGTTTTTCCCTTGGAAAGGGAGGAAACCAGAATCTGGAAGGCTCTTTTCTTTTTTTTTTCCCTGACCAGGTATCCTTCCAAGCTTTTCTGGAAATATACATATACCTTTGCTCAAGCCAATGAAGTTTTATCAAGGAGACAAACATCCCTCCTCCAGCCAGCACAACCACAGAGCCTTTTCCCTAGTGAATGCCCTTCCTGCAAACAGAGCAGCGCTTGATGCCCCCTGTGTGGCTCATCCACTGCCAAGTATGGAACTAGCAGTGAAGAGATTCCACTGAGGAGTGCAAATCAGAGGGAATTATTTTCTTCAGCTTGTTTAAGGATTTGAAGACTTTTCCCCAGAGCATAGTTATCGAGAAAAATAGCTAGAAACAAGAGATGCCACAAACACTTTGTCAACTTCAGATCTGTCTGGGTTAAAGATGTTAAAGAAAGCTGTTTCCAGCCAGTGCAATGGTTTTACTGCTAGAGTAAGTAGGAACAATCAGTTACAATTCAAATGCATTGTGTTCTATAGAAAGCTGGATTTTGCACAGAATAAATCTTATATGGGAACATTTTACCGGCATTAAAGACACCTAGTGGGTCAGACGTACCAACATGTGCTATATTTCCACAGAAGTAGAGATCTATGTAACAGTTTGGTTTGTTGATGTGTCTGGTTATTCAGAACAACCCAAAACCTCTTCGATGTGTGCTTAGAAAGCATAGAATAATCTGTCAACAAATATAGATTTCTGAAAAAACATAGCTACCGTGGTGCAGACACACGATAAGTATCTCTGCCACGGATCAAGGAACCAAGGTGCAGCTTGTGAATTCTCTTTGAGATCACAGAATTTTTTTGTATGTTGAAACCATTGTGGATATTTGCTATGACTCCTTGCCCTGTATTTTTTTCCCTTTTTTTTGAGTAGTGTCTGTCTCAGAACAGATTGCTCAGTCAGGACTATCAGCAGCAGCATTGACCCTGACTAGGAGGAACAAAATTATAAAGAAATATTTTTCTCCAAGAGCTTTGAAGAAAGGGATGGGGCAAGGGAAAGCAGATGATGAGATAAATCTCAGGCAGCAGAGAGAGATCAGAAGGCATTGGTTTGTACTGCAGGGCGCCATTTTTTTCTGCAGGAAAGCTAACAGAGCTGGTCATGGAGAATGCTGGGCTGCAGAGGTTAGGAAAACAAAACTCCATGTTTCTCGGATCTCAGCTCATAAAGCAGCCCTGCAAAGACTGCATGTCACAAAACACATTCCTAGAAACCCAGGAAGGACCCAATCCCTCAAGCCCTGATTAAGACTGCTTGAAGCTATGTGGTTCCAGTTTGGGGGATACACCCAGAATATGCTGACGCATATCCAACTGGAACAGGCTGAGCAGGCTGTATTAATACATGTGCATCATTAACAGCTGTTCCCTTGCAGCATCTGGTAAGTGCTCAGAAGACGCTGGAGACTGAACAGTGCAGTTTCCACAGTGAAGATATGATCTTTTTCCTTAGTATTTTACTCACAAAATAACCTAGTATTTCCTAGGTAAACATCCCTCTGTGCTACGTGCCAGAAAGCACCCAAGTAAGAAAAAGCAAAACTTTAGGAAAAACCCTTGTAACAAAATATTCAAGCCTCCTGTTTACTCTCATGCTTTCACAATATGAATGAAAGCTACTCATGCACCATTCAAAAGTTGTTGCAGTTGTGCCGATACTTTTGTATCCCCATGTATTTTTGCCCATCAAACACGGAGAGTTCATATCAATATTACCATTATATGTCTGTTAGGGAAGTATGTGACATTTTCAGTGGGTCAACAAACTTTTCACTTAAAGGGAAAGGAAACCAAAACCCAGCAAATATTAGTTAATTGGAATTCACATGCGGGGCCTTATGCCAGAAAACTTTAAATTTTCTGTTTTCTTGCCATTTTTGGCAAATCATTTGGAAGAAATGTTTTTGCTTGCTGGTATCACAGTAGAAAGCACTGAAGGGGTGGCTACAATTAAACCCTCTGGAAAGGAACAAAAACATATTCCTGATGTTCTGATGCATCCAAAGACACAAAACATCTAAAAATGGAAAAAGGGACAGTTACCAGTTTATGCACATGTCTTTTCTCGCAGGCTTCCCTGGAGTGGGAGGTGACATAATCCAGCTGTCCCAGCTTCAGCACAGCCTAAACCTGATCAAAACCAGTCTTCACATCCAAAATCTTACACTTGCTGCTGAGTTGGCTACAAGTCTCATTTTAAGATCCTGTTGATTTTTCAGTCACGGTTCAATTTAGGCTTCTGTACAACTGAGTGAGGCTTTGGTTCCCTGTTGCCCAGGTCATGTTCTGTACTTGGTAGATATTGGGCTGGAGCTTGTACAGAAACACTGTAGTGCTATAAATCATTAAGTGTCTGGGTCTTTTCTTACTATGTTCAGCAGTTCTAGAACACATGACTTGTAGAGATTCGGGAAATATTCATTTCTGTAAATACTGTCATATCAAGCTTAAAAGCTTATTTCAACAATTTCTTTTCTGATCCTTGTAGTAGTAATTATTTTGGATGTTCATTATAATACATCCCATTATTTTCAAGACAGAGAACATAGCTTTAGATGTGCACGTCTGTGTTGCAGTCAAAGCTAGACTGCATGAAATAAAGAGAAGATTTCCCATGCAGACATAGAGTCCAAGGAAATTTCATGTCTGAACTGAAAAGGTTTTCCCACTTTTTCCTGATCTGGTTTGCATGGTGCTCATAAGCAGCAACACTCATGGTGCTTCAAGTGCAGAAGCAAATAGTCACACAGGCAAAAGCACCTTTAATCACTGTTCATTATAAATTCAGATGCATTGCCTGAGACATCATATGAGGTCATAAAAACCCACAGCTATTAACTTACAGACAATAATTGCTGCATCTGACCTGAACACAGCATACTAAGTTGCAGGACTGTAGATAATGAAACCAGACTTCTCAGTGAATACAGGAGAGAGATTTCCAAAAACAAAGCAAGGGTCAGAGCACATGGGAATGATGTAAAATGAAATCAGTGAGAACCAAGGGAAAAGGCAGACCTCTCCCACTCTCCCCTTTAGCATGCAGATGTCTTTTCAAGACATAGGAGCAGCGTCAGAGAGCTACTCCGAGCTGAGCCCACTCGTTCCAGTCGTGGGACTACAGAGGACACACTTCAGTCTCAGGACACAAGAGGAGCCCAGAGCATGGACTTCTTCCTTCTTTGGCTGCATGCCAGCCATTAGGGCTGGCTTAAGCTTTATGCCAAATCCAGGTACCACGGAGCTCAGTTTTTCCATTTCTCACACAGTCTTTTGGGAAAAAAATAGACCCTAAATTTTGTAGCACATCAAACTTCCACTAGCATTAAGACTTCTTTTTTTTTCCACTAGTTGTGGAAAATCACAGCATGTCATATTGGCTTTGGTCCATTAATAACATATTGTTTCATCTTATTTACTGGCCCTGGAGAAAACAGATATCAATGATGTAAACATATTTCCCACTGAAAACATTGAAGATGCTTCAATGAAAAAGATAAAAATAAAGTTGCCTTGAAAAAAACTTCCTGAGGGTAACATATACAGAGAAAACTAAGAAAAAAAGCCATAGCATCCCTGTCATTCATAGGTTTTTCCAACTTAAACTGGGGGCAAGGAAATAAAAAAAAAGGAAAAACAAACTACTTCCTATTTCATACCCACTTCTGAGAAATCATTTCCCTCCAATTCAGGTTGACCTGAATCACATCTGGATGTGATTACCCCCTCAAGAACCCAGAAGAAACGATATACCATGTGTGTCACACACAAATGATTAGCCTTTACCTGGTCCGTCCCACTCAGCTTTGCTATTGACAAAACATCATTACAAAAAAGGTCAAAATAACAAATCACTAGAATAGTAGAAGAAGATATTTTCTAGTCAAGAGATTCATTTTCCCTGCAATGTAAACACTAACATATGCTACAACATACCCACAACAAGAAAGCTAAATGCTAGCTTCTACATAATAAAAATACAAATTTGCCAAAGGTCTGTGCACACTTACATAAACTAACAACACATGAGCCAGGGAACCTCACACAAGTACTAGAGCATATGGTAAATTACAGCAGGAAGGTAAGCAGGCAGGCCATTAGACCTTCAGATTAATTGTGATTATTTACATACTTCCCTACTATTTTTCCTTTCCCTCCACTCTCATGCTCTGTAACACTGTCCCAGACCTATAAATTAAAGCAAAACAAAACCAAAGCTCCGTTTGAGGTGGGCTCTGCTGAAAGTGACCCTGCAGCACCATCTTTGAAAGCCCACAGGCTGAAGCCACAGCCCAGCCAGGTCCATCTCCCTCTGCAAAAGTGACACTGTGGAGCTCTGTAGCATTGTGCAGGCATCCCCACGCCTCACAGCGAAGGATGGGCTTTGGCAGGTTTTGCTGCCTCTTGTCAGATGTTTGCCAGAGCCTTCCACTAGTGCAGAAGGCATAGGGGAAGGGGAATAAGCTGGTGCTGGAGCACTGTGCCCAGCCCCAACTGTCCCAGCTGCTGCTCCCAACAGAGGTGTGACTGGCACCATGGCAGGTGGGCTGAGAAGGGCAAGCAAATAGCAGTGGAGGTGACCGAAGGGAGTTTTGCTGTTCAAAACACATCAGGAGGATATCTGCAATGCAGTTCTGGCTGGCCAATGTATTTAATGAAGCAGCAGCCCAGCAGTTTCCATGCCATTTGCACTTTCTGCCAGCAAAATGTTTTCTCTATCCTTATTTTTGGGGTTTTTTTTTGTAATCCTTCCTGAGGTGTGCATGCAAGACAAGCAACCCTCTCAAGGAGGTTCCTCAGCTGGCCATGGCCCTGCCCTTCACAGCAGGGAAAAGGCTCACAAGGGCTAATGGGCCCAAAGCACTGTCCACACCTGAGCTGCCTGGACCTCATGGGCACCTTTCACAGCCATCCGCAGCTATCCTCCTGCAAGGACAAATGGGCAGTCCTGCCCTGCCAGAGCAGGCCCAGCCGTGTAGGTGTGGGCAGCCCTTTCCCAGATCCTGTCACTCTTCCATAGCTGGCTCCACAAGGTTGGCCTCCCATGGCACCTGTCATCTCACATTAAAACCAGAGACATTTGAGGGACAGAGCGAAATTCAAGCTGAAACCTGAGCGAGGCCGCACCATCCCCCTCAGTGCTTTTGAACAGCATCTCCACTGTGCTGGACAGCCTGGGCTGCTGCTAGCAGGATGTGGCTTTTCCACGTGGTTCAAGCATCCCAGCTCTGCAGACCAAATGGCTGGAGAGAACTGGCCCTGTGGCCACCACCAGCAGATTTCACCTCTAGCTCCTTTCACCCAAACAGTCCCTTTGAGAGCATAACAGCTCCATTTTAGTATTGTCAAGCTCACACAACCTTAGCTTTCCAACTCTTTCTTCCTCTCTTTTTTCATACATATATACAGAAAGATACTAGTCTAGATGCATCTTTTGAAAGCCTACTGATATAGATGAGCACAGGCATAAAATCAATTCCTCAGCCTATGGTCTAACCACACCTTTGTATGGTTTATAATGGAAAAGTCAGTAGTAAAATTAAAAGTGTTGTTAACTTCCAAATGGCACTTTCTGTTGTTTTATGTTAGGCATAACTGACCAAATGGGACATGTTCACTTCTAATGGTGGTTTTATTTATTTTTCCAACAGTATTTTTTTAGTACTTTTTCCTTTTATATGACATATTAATACATAATTCAGTGGTTTTATGTCTCCCTGCACAGCCTGCATGATTTCTTGTGCTATTGAACAGTACTATTTATGACCAAACAGCCAAAATGTCTTTTTTTAATAATCTTTTCTGGTCATGGGTTTGTTTGTTTTTTCTTTTGTTTTCTTGACATTTTCTCAGCCTGGCAGAGTGCTTAGCTCCCCAGTTTCCCTGTGAAACAGGTCACCCCAAAGGGTCAGAATTTGCATGTTTACTAAGTCAGTCAGTCCAATAGAGGTTGAAAATACAGCAGAGACATCAATGTTCACAGAGCTGTTATCAGTAAAGGTCTTCTGGCTTTGCTGTGACACTCAAAGGGCTGCACGTGAGTGTGTAAGCCAGATGTCCCCATTAACTCTAAGAGCAGCAGCTCCATTTCCTGTTCCCAAGACAGCCACCCCCAGGCACTAATCCACCTCAGTGCTGCTGTGCCACCTCCCTGGGGCACTGAAACCAATGCAGCACTTCAGGCTGCAAGCCCAGGTCAGTGGGGCAGGTGAAACCAAGCACCACCTCCTTTGTAAACATTTGTTTCAAGCATGTCCCACTTGGTGATCAGCATTTAGTGTGCACTTTACAATTAAGTAATTACTTTATCCATAGGTTAAGCACTCACTGAATCCAATCATTGTGTCACCATGCAGTTAGTTATATGGTGTATACCCTTATATGCCATTTCTGGGTTTGGATATTTTCCATCTGTACATTCTCCTCAGGCAATAGCAGAGGACGTAGAGACCTTCATTAGCCCTTTGATAGACTACAGACATCCTGCTTGTTAGTCTATTATCTAACTGCTTATCAGTCACATTCTCAAGCTCTCATTATTTTACTTTCACACTGCTGTAATCAGCCTCTTTTTTTCCAGGCACTCATAGTCTTGCTTCAGCCTACATGCACAGATTACACAGAAAGGAAGCTTGAATATTAATGTTATAAATGTAAACCTATTAAAGGCAATCTGTAAAGGACTGCTGTTAAGAGAGGCTAAAAAGTTTATTTTGTTTGGGTTTATTTCCTTCAGGTATTGGCTACCTCTCTTCCAAGTCCTCTGAACATTGCCAGGGAACAAATTCTGCTTGTCTACTCAGGGCAAAGAGTTTCAGGTAGCTACTCACAAAAGGTCAGCAGGATTTAGCCAAGCTCAGCAAGGAAGATTTTCTCTTTTTTCCATAGCTTTAAGGGATGGTGTCACATATTGCTCTTTGGAACATTCCTTCCAACTTAGAGACAACAAGGGTAATTATTTGAAAATAGTAGGAAGAAATCTGGCTACTGCTTTCTCTGAGGGCTACGTTTTCCTCCTCATAATCAAGCTTTCATGATAACAAATATGGTGCTGGAGAACCCATTGTGCCTTGAAAGACCTGTGATAGTAATGATAAGTGTGAACACTCAAGTTGGATTTTAGGTATTGTCAATGCAGGAAGAGGCACATCCTTGAGATCAGACTCTGTCTACCAGCAATCCCTTTCACTTTTTTTGTGGAACAGTGGACAAACTAACAAGTGAAATATGCTGCTGCTAAGGAACAGGCTCATCATCAGCACTGTGAACTCTCAGTAAAAAAGAAACTCAGCAAATTAAGAGCAGGCATTACCTCACAGATACTGCTCCTCTAAGGAAACTGGATCTTGTAAGTTCTTAGCTGCCCATTCTTAGTGTCTTGTATCTTTCTTCCATCTCTACTGACTTCTTTTGAAATAATTTCTGAGTTTTTCCAGGATCTCACAAGATCCTAAGGGCCAATTCTCAAAAGGGTTTTCCTCGCTCAGTGCAAACCACCTGCACCATTCAGTGCATCACATTTTCTGTTCTCCCCACACCAGAGCGCATCCCAATTCACACAATTCTATATGCTGATATTTCAAATATTTCCTTGTAAAACTGAAGCAACCTGCAACTCATGTCATCATCTGTTTCACCTTATTTAGTAATAAGCATCTGCTAGCACAGAGAACAAGGTGTGGAATGTACATAAAATACTGAGATTAATTCAATTTCACCTCTCTGTAGTTTAAGAAGATAAATCATATTTATTATTTCGTTCATAAAATGCATCCTCCCTACCATGCTCACCATTATGTTTCTACTGTTAATACTGTTAAGGGCAGTGATCCATGCCTGGGCATTTCAGCTCCATGTTGCTCAAATTTAAAATGTCTTTTTTAAATGAAAACCACTTGCATATAATTGTGGTCTACCAGGGAAGTCGCCATTAAAATTATCACTTCCAGGGGTTTCATCAGACTGCCATAAAAATTTGCTCCAGACTGAGTATAGCTAAAAGCACTCTTTCTCCCACACCAGTACTGTGCAGAAGTGGAGCATTGGCCCCGGTGTATCAGCCCTTCACTTTCAGGATACAGCTAGAGAGTACTGGAAGTAGACCAGATAACAACCCCTGCAGTGGGATGCCCACTTCCTCCCAGTCTGAGGTCACACTTTGGCCTCTCATAACTTGTCACAGTTTGTCTTTTGAGACTTAAGACTTTGAAGGCAAGTTGCTGTGTCTTAGAAATTAAAAAGTCATGTTAAAACTTTAACAAAGGAGATTTCAGCTGTTGCCACAAATTACATGAAAGAGAGCAGTACTGTTTTGCTATTAATGACAGTGGCCCCCTTGCATTTCTTCTCCACAGGGTGCAGGACTGCTCCACTGAGAGACCTCAGCAGCACTCTGTATTTTACTGCAGGGATCAGTTGGCTCGACTGAGAGAAAAAAGCATCACCCAGGAATAAGAGAGGTGCCTTTTGCAATTACCATGAAAATCCACACACATTTGGCCAAGTTATAAACCACAGGTGGTCACTAACTGTGTGTTCCTCATTTTCTGGATGCCTGACTTGAAACCCTGGGGGCTGATTTGCAAAGTGCTGAGTGCTGGAAGCAGTAATTGAAGTCTCTGGGAGCTGTGCTTTGAACATATATCGAGCTATAAAAACACTAAGTACTCTGAAACATCAAACTGGGGCCCCAAAATCAGTGGGTCCTTTGACCTTAATCTCCATGACTCAGCTCCCCATCTGTAAAATGGGAATACCTTCTTGTCTCACAGGGGTGCTGTGAATTTGAATCCACATGCATCTATTAAGTACTCAAAATGTTCTGCTGAAAGCACAGCTGAAACACCCAAGAGCAAATCAATAATTTCGTATTCAGCACACTCTTTGGTAAATATGAGGTAAATAAGGCCTGGGCCACACTTTGAATGATATGGCCAGATGCCTCTGAGCATCATGCAGCAGGGAAAAAATAAATAAATGTAAACTCATGTAATTAAAGACTGTCTTATAATGTGTTTACACAGGGGAACAGAGTTGTGGTTATGTGGGCAACTTTAGCTTTGGCATTTCCAGAGCAAGAAAAATAACATTGCTACTGAGGGATGGTGTACAGTGAATTCTGACACTCAATACTGTGCAGGAGGTAGGTGGAATGATAAATATATCACAAAATGGGTAAGTTAACAGTCATTATTCAGGGGCAAAGCAGAGTTGGATGCAATGGAATGAAGGATGCCTGCAGAACCTTTCGTCACTGCCACTACTTTAGGATTCCACTGTAAATTACATAATTGTATATTTTGCCTTGGTAACTCTTGCCTCAGCACAGACCACGTGTCTACAGTACTTTGTTTGTATTCTTCTGTGTACTCACCTAGCTCTTATTTTGCCACACATTATTCCCTGCTATGAAGACAGAACTATTAACTTCTGTGTGAGTTCCTTATGGCTCTGGCACTAATTCACAGTTAATTTACTTCCACAGTACATAGAGGCAAGTCACAGGGATATTAAACTAAAAGGGACCACTAATTTGGGACTCAATTTGATTTTTCAGAGGAGGTGGAAGGCTTTGTCAATTGATGCAATGGCTATTTGCTGGTAGCAGACAAACCCTGAAACGCAAGGACCTGAGGTGCTTTTCCAGGTACTCTGGAGCAGGGAGGAAGGCATTTGCGGTGATGGACACAAATACCTGTATTTACCGACACGCCAAAGGACCATCTGCTCTAATCTATCCAATCTCTCCCTCATAATCCCTCCCTGTTCACCAAGGTCCTTCCTTCCCTCATTCCTCAGGCACTTAAACACAGGCAATTAATTCCTGTCTGGCAAGCTGGGTTCACAGCTCCATCCCCTGCGTATTCTTCAAAACCTGCCTATTCCCACACATGCTGCCCTAGCCTCCTTCCCAGCAGCATTTCAGCTCCTAAGAGCTCAGCCTTCCTCTCCCTTCCAGCTTAATTTCTTCCTCTCCTTAAGACATCTTCCTGTCACCTGAGAAATGTTTATTGAGCTTATACATGCTGCAGATTTTCAAAACCAGAAGAATTTGGCTAAATTTGTCAAAGTAGAGAGAAAGATGTAGAAGCTATCCCTCTAAAAACAATGTAAGACCCACCGTAAAATACTCTCTGTCAGTCTTGGCTGGTCTTTGCAAAGAAAAGATGTCAGAATTTAGCATGTAATTTTCCCTTCACCCTGCTAAAATTTGTCTTTCCTGAGAATGATGAACTTTGTTCTGCAGCAGGTACCCAGCAGAGAAAATTTTAATCAATTTCCCAAATCAAGGTTTGAGGAATAAAGGTGAATATATAAAAAACAAAAAAACAAAAAAAAACCAAAAAAACCCAAACCAAACCAAACCAACAATTAAAGTAAGAAAAAGCCTAAGCCTTCTAATAAGGCAAGCTAAGCAGAGATTAGAGTCTTACCAGTTACCATGTGATAGAACAAGTCTCAACTGTGCTGTAAAAAGCACTTTTTAAAGACACTTTTTTGGGGGTCATGTAATAGAGGTGTCGTGTATCAGAAACATTGCACTGCACCCTATGAACAGATCCAGTTTCATTTCTGAGCTTTGGCATTTCATTGGTGGGCCTTGACAAACCTGAATATGTTAAAGGCTGACAGGAATTGTGTCTTCTGTAAGCAGCTGAGATAAAGAAGAAAATAAGAAAGGAAAAACAAAATTATAAGGAGGCATGGAATTGGAAAGTTTCATTGATAGGTTCAATGTAGCCAGGTCACAGGATTCAATGGAGGGTAACTCCAGCGTTTTGCCTCATAATAAACTGATCACACCTGGAATCTTCCTGAATATATGCCTGTATATTACATTGTATTTAACAGCATCTAACTATTTTCCGTTGGCTTAAAAAAAAATTAAAAAGTACCTCATTTATTAACTCAAGAACTTGTCCTCCAGAGGTGATTGTGATCCATATTCAGTTCTGACGGAGTACTATAACACTAGCAAAGTACTTAAGAATAATTAAAGTAGAGGGGAAGAAAAAGTCCAAAGTGTTTTCTTTTTCACACAGTGGATAAAAGAACAGTGTGAAACCACACAGGGTTAAACGAACCCATATAAAATTTCCTGTTCTGCTCTGGTCTGTGAGGAGAAGTCAAGCATCATCTCATCCTTGTTTAAATTTTTCTTTACATTTCACATTTTATGTGGGAAAGATTGCCTTCAGATCTCAAAGGGAAAGTGCACTAAGCTGTAGTGCCCCAAGGCAGCCAGTCTCATGTGGCCTTTGTATGTGAGCACAGACCCAACCAGTCTCCAGCCTCTGCCACCAGCCAGCCACAGGCAAGTCTGCTTGGCACACCAAAGAGATGGGAAATTACTAGGACCTGGAAGTCTGAGGATCAGCCCTGATACTCCCAGCCACATAAGAAATACTTCATGTGATATCAGTTTAAATTCTGAGCAATTACACCCAATCACAAGCTGGTAGCTGGCTAGGTTAGATGCCTAGTAAGCCCAGCCCTGGCTTTCCCTTTTTCAAGCTGTGATCAGCTGTCGTGGCCATTTCCTGGGGGAAGATTTGGGCTCCCAGCAGGGGCCTGGCTGCCAGTTTGTCACCTGCAATGGCTTTTTACAAGTGATAAACGGTTCAGGTGGTCAAAGGGGAAATACAGTTGAAAGACAGGAGGCAGGGAAGGAACAGCTTGTCATCTCTGCATTGTGTGATGTGATGGCATAGACAGAAATAGTTAACCCCACGACAGATCAGTAAGGCAATTTTTCCACCCTTCTGCTATCTCCTTATCTTTTGCCTCTATTAAGTTAGCTATTTACCCCAGTTATTTCTGCTTGCACATTCCTATGGTTCGGCTCAGGTGATGCTTTATCAGCCTTCTACTACCTATCCAAGTTAGAGAATTTCTACTGCTCTGGGGCTTGTTATATGGGGGAGAGAAAGGAAGGGAGCTTAAAGACAAGCTCAATGCAAAATAAGTGTATGCTTCAAGTAATCATTTCCTTGCCTTGTGGTTAACAGTCATCCCCTTACCCTTCAACTTCATGTCAAAATTAAACCTTGGAAATGAAGACTTCACAGAAGAAAAAGCACTTAAATAGCCAACTGTTTTGATGCTTCACTTCTGCAAAAATGAGCTGTTGTCTTCGATGTATTTATTTTACATCTGTCTTCTAAATCACAGAACAATATTAACATCTAGCTTTTGCCATAAATTATAAACATCTAAGTAATCTTCCTGAATTTTACTAGTGAAAATGTCATCATCTCAATATCTGTCTTTAGCATGTATACTATGGTATCTATTTTACTTCCTCCCACCCCCTAAAAAGAAAGATCAAGCACTTAAAACCATTGAAACAAAGATGAGCTGCTATTAACATTATGATCAGACTAAGCAGAAGACTGTGATATTAGATGCCATTCCCCTTACTCCATCCCCCACTCATGCCACACAGAGGTGATATTTGTCTTGCAACAAAACAAAAAAAAAAAAAAAAAAGAAAGAAAAAAAGGAGGAAAGGAAACCCCACATCTTTGAGACAAATTTTATGACACTCTGAATGATATGTGCACGTTTTATGTTTATGAAACCACCATCTAGCAAAAAATAGCTGCCTAATATTTTGACACGAAGGTCATTTGAAAGTTTTACTGCCTGCAAGCCTGATCCATTTTGTTGACAAAAGGCTCTCTCAGGGCTCTTTAAGGTGTCCCAGCCTGCTTGACTTTCTCTCTGTCTAGCATTTCCATTTCCCCTCCTCACCCCCCTCCCACCAGACTAATTACTAGCTCATTAAGGCTGTCCTAATGAATTATGTTACAACATTAAGAAAGGGCTTGAAACAAATGCTCATTTAGATACGGGAGGAGGGACAGAGAGATTCCTACTTGTGTCAACCTTGCCAGCTGAAGCTAACTTGATCTGACCACACTCAACACCCAGACGTCCTGCCTCTCCCCCACAAAATCATAAATATTTCAGCTGAAATGAATTTTAGATTGATATAAACATGCTCTTGGGAGGAATTGGCTTCCTAATGCCACAGAAAGAGAAATACTCAGGAAGGTTATACTATGGGCACACTGAGCTTGTGCTCTATGGGCTGTGCTGCCTGCACCTGCAAGAGGCTGAGGGGTAACAGGAGATGTGGCATGCCTGAAAGAGTGGTTCTTTTCTCCCCCTGCTCAGTGTTGTCAGGCAGAAAGGCAAAGGCATCCAGTGCTTATTTATTAAAGTCAGTTCTGCTACATTTTTTGATAACTTATGAAGGAAGCTAGGCAGAACAGCTTTCACTTACGATCACTCCACACTGCATAGTGAAATTGTTCCTATTTCTTATACAGAACAGTAGCATTGGCTCCACAAAGAATTCCATGACCCAGCCAAAACTGGGATCTGCAGAGATGAGTGACGATGTCCTGCTCTGACCTCTGAACTAGATTCTTAACAGGATACTTTTTCAGCCAGA
The DNA here is from genome assembly GCA_013397315.1 of Donacobius atricapilla. Lineage (NCBI taxonomy): Eukaryota > Metazoa > Chordata > Aves > Passeriformes > Mimidae > Donacobius > Donacobius atricapilla. The sequence continues at coordinate 291,299 of WBMY01001276.1, forward strand.
GCTTTATCAAAGACCCCTCACCATTTTCCATATTCAGCTTAGACATTTGAAGTGCTAACACTCAAACATGCCATTTTTCAAAGGTAAATCTTGGATTTTATTAATATCTAGCTATTCTTCTGTTGAACAGGTACCTGAGCTGTATATATTGGTACCTGGGCTTTGTCTCTGGCTCTTCTGAGGGATTGTTATGGTCTGCAACACCCCCTCGTGCATGTTCACTTTTCTCCCCCTTGTTTTTTTTTTTGATGTAAGTAGCTGTAAGTGATTGTGGCAGAATATTATGCTTCAAATAGGCCTGAATTTCCATAAAATGCACTGCCAACATTAGTTTTCACTACATGCATGTGAAAGATATTCCAACTATGGTCAAGGTAGCAATGTACACACATTAAAATAAGACAGTTGAACACGAGAGAGAGAAGAATTTATTCTATTCTCTTGGAATCATCTGTTTTTTGAGAGCTCTATTTACTTTCAGATTTTGGAAAGAATCATTAAAAGTAGATCAGTTAATACAGTGCCTTCCATTATTGTGCTTATAGGTGACTTTGTTTTCCAGGTTCTTCACCAGGAGTCTCAGACATCAGAAAATGGTCATTTTTAAGAAATCCTTCAGCTTTGCCACACTGCATTTTTAATGGCTTCATTAGCACCCAGCAAGAGCAAATATACTAGCAAACCTATGGGCTGACATTTCCACACAGACCTCAAAACCTTTTTAGCTGTAAAGGTAATAATTTAAGCTGTCTCTTGGAATAAGAGGCCACACAAATTTGGAGCTTTCGTACTTTAGAACATGTCAATAACTGGCTACACTTTAGGAATAATTAAACTGGCTTTAAGCATCATCTAAACCTTAGATCAGATAGTTTCCGGATGGAAGTGGACTGCAACACTTTTATTTCTTTTTAAATACGTACACCCTCCAGGATTTAGGAGATGCCACAAGCTAACATTTATTTTATGCCCTTTCATCATCTTCCAGCCATAAAAATTAATATTAATTGCAGGTAAACTTGTGCAGACAGCTCCTCACCTTACATAGACACAAGTATATAAAGTTGTACAAATGAAAAATATTAGACAGGCATTTTTCACACTAAGAGACAACCTAGCAGCCAAGCACTAGATTATTCTTATCACACTTTTGCAGTAAAGCAGGAGAGAGAAGGCAAGAACATATATGGGAATTTCTGCCAGAGCAGCAGATGACGGAGCTGTTACAGGACAAATAAAAAAAAATAAGTAAATTTTCCTTTCCCCAGAACACCCGTTTCTCATCCCAAGTTCTTTGACTTTTGTTCTTTTTAGATTTTGTTCCTGTTCAGACTATTTCTTTTTCCTTCCTTCTCCTTTAGAAAGAGAGGGAAGAGCTGTTAGGCCCGTGGAGGAGGGGGCGAGGGCAGACACGGCCCCGCTGCCGCTCAGGGGGCAGGTGCCGGCGGTGCGGCCGGAGCCCCCTGCCCCCGGCAGCGGGGCCGGCGGGGGAATGGGGCGGCCGCGCTATCAGCCGCGGCCATCGGCACGTCCCAGAGCCTGTCAGCGCCCTGCCTGGCAGCCGCCGAGATACATTTAGATAAAGCAGCCAGCAATCGCTGATAACAAGTCCCTCAAATGTCAGGCAGCACAAAGGGCAGCATTGATTGCCGCTGTACAGCCTGCCTTTCCTTTTCTTTGGTGCTCTATTTTCCCCCCCTTTTTAATATAGCAAAGACTCTGGCTGGGATAATCTGCCTGCAGAAAAGGCCATTGTGCTGCTACATGTATTGTGTTATTCGCTAAATAGAATTTACCAATGTTTCTCTGATTCCCTTTCCTTTCTCCTCCCCTTCCCCTCCATCCCCATGTTGCTGCCTAGTCACTTCTTCACAGAGGTGGGCCTGATTCGGCAAAGGACAGACACTGAGTCCTAGATGAGACATTCAGGCTCTTCGAAATCTATGGTATAGATTTCCTCCTTTCTCCCACAGCTTTGGATGGGTGCCCAAAGCTAGCACTCATCTCAGCTTTCATTTGTTTCCGACACAGAACTGACATGGTTGACATTTTGGGGCCATTTCCTCCCAGAAGTTGCGCCAATCTGAAAATGAAAAGCATTTTGATAATCAGGCATTCAATATGTTCTCTCTTTGAGCTACCCAGTTGAGCCCTGGCAGCCTACAAAGTTCAGAGTCAACTCGTTGAGATTTGCAACCGCATTTGGCAGAGGCTGCTGCCCCAGCCAGAGACACCCCACCTTCTGCCATAAGAAAGAAATGGGACTCAGCAGCAAGAAGCAGCACCAGCATAAAACACACAATGTGAAGTAACACAGTGAAGGTGCATTTGACATTAAGGGCTCCTGTGCTCCAATTGCTGATGCTTCTGGTGGTCCTCTTCAATTTTTCACCCTCAGCCTCTCTTTCCAGAAAATGAAAATAATGTATTGCCAGCTCCCACATGCCAGCCTTGGGCTGCAGGAGCCATCCACTTAGCGTTTACGAAGTAGAAGTCACCAGCAGGTTCCCAGAAGGTCAAGCAGTGACACATTGCCAGCCTGCTGTTCAGGACTGTCCTTTACCACAGTTCCCTTTCTCTGGATGCCTGAGAGAGGTAAAAGGAGACCCAGCCCTCAGGCATGCTCATTGCATTCACATCAACACACTCCCCCTCCTGCTATCTTTTAAACTGTTGTGAATGTAAAGCCAAATCTTTGGTTCAGTAATGAACAGGCTGTTCCCAGCTATTAAAAAAAAAAAAAAAGAAAAAGAAAAATTACAATTCCCAAGATTTTATAATCATTTTAATTATTATAATTTTAGACTTCATACTTCACCAATAATAGGGCTCAAACAAAAAGTGTGGAGTCCCTAGAGAGATAAAATGACAATGGGTTTTGTCTCATACGCTTGCTATAATTACAACTATTTGATCTGATGCAGTTTTACACTTTTGTATTTTCAGCTTTGGTGTTTTGAATGTAAACCTCTCTGAGGACCCTTCTGAAGGCCTGGAGGATTGTATCTCTCCCTGCAGAGAAGCATTTCCTATACTCTCCTGTCTCATGCAGGAATGAGGAGTTGGAAAACGTCCACCTCAAGCCACCACAGAGGTGACCACAGCCACAAAGAGCATTCACAGGCAGCAGTTCCTCTGCAGGGAAAGCAGGATTCTCCCTGGGAAGGTGCTCAGCACTAACAGCTTTACCAGCTGAAAGCCAACTGTGCAGAATGAGTCCTCAGGGGGGAATGATGATCTGGGCAGGACCGTGACACCGTGCACCTGGACTTCCCTTGCAACAAGGAACAACATCTTGTTTCCCATTTACCAGGGTAAGGCAGCATGATGTCTGTCCTCTGTCAAACCAGAGGTCTGCCTCGCCAGGCTCTGACAACGCAGCAGCAGCAGCTGCCTGGGGACAAGCACGGGTATCATGGTATGGTTGGAAGCACAGAGGCAGGAACAGACTTGCACTTCTGTGCTCTATTCCCCCCCTCTATCCAGAAATTGCACTTGCAGCTCTGTTTAGAGCTTTTTTAGCAGCTCTTAGTGGGTTTTTTTTCTACTCTGTATTTGTCTTACCCTTTTTGAAGCCAGTTTTACAGTGCAAGTAAAGAATTTCCCTTTATAAAAATAAACACTATTTTGATATAAGGAAAGAAGGTTAGCAGGAAAAGAAAAAGGATTTTCCCCACGGAAATAAGGGTTGGCAGCTCCTGCATCACAGTGATCTCTCATACATTTTCCTACAAATGAAGGGGACAGGAGAGAGTTTGTCTTTTCAGACACAGCTTCTTTGATCAGCGTCATTCACTCTGGAGAATGGAATATTGAATTCCTTTTGCAGTCAGCCTGTACTTAAGCACTTCTGAGTCTGGCTGCAGTTTGTGGACTTTGTGAAACATGAGTATCCCTCCCACCTCTCTGCCTTTCTTCCCTGACATAGGGATTTTCAAAGGGCGTCATACTCTTTGACCTGAGAAATAAGGTGTTCCAAAATGTCCTTGTCCATTTCTCACATACACAAGGCCATGCTGAGAAATTGGGCAGAAATTGGGCATTACTCTTAAATTGGAGGGCTGCATTCTCACCCCAAGCTCATGGGTAGAAGATACAGGAGGTGGAATTCATAGCCATGTATGGCCCAGGTACAAATTCAGGTGCAACCTCCACTACTAAAGTACAAGGACATGAAGCAAAAAAAAGAAAAACAAAACCTTAAAAAAATCTATTAACCTCTTGGGATACGATTTTTGGCAAAGGACAGTACTTCCAATTATACTGAATGTCTGTTAATGCTGATATAACCAAGTCTGCCAGGTTTTCCATTGCAAACCACAAGTTTCAAGAGTGTGTAAAACTCTGCTATGCAAATGCACAGCCTGCAGTGAAACTTGGCAGATAAAGCTTCAGCTGGATAAAGGTTTTACAATAATCTTTGTTTAAAACAAAGTTAATTAAATTTGGGTTTAAGCAGAGTTTCAACCATTTTTAAGTTACAGAATAATGCCAGGACTTAATTGTACCTTTTATCCAAAGATCTTTAAGTACTGAGGCATCACGTAACTGCACAGCACCGTAGGGAAGTTCATTCCTGCTTACACTCAATCCAGAGCAGGACCAGGAAGGAGCTGGCCTGGGTCTCCCTCAAACAGGGTGCTCATGCCTCTCCTTGCTGCTCTGCAATATCCAGCTGTTTCAGCAGCCACTGCAGACAGAGAGCAGGGAGTGCAGAATCAACGCTGTTGGAGTTCTGATGTCTAATTCCTGTCCTGCCCTCCTGCCTGCCCCAAGCCATACCACCCCTTCCATCCAGAAGGGTTGCTACCTATTCACTGTATGATGAACTCTGCACAGTTGTTTTTTGCCCAGGTGGAACAGAGCACATGATAAATTGAATCCAGTGAATTGAAATGGCTCTGCTGAATTGCACAGTAAATTAGACATACTCACACACACACAAAAAAAGACATACAGTGCTGCTGTGAGTATTACTCAACTTTTTACAAGGGAGGGAGATATGGCTCCAGAGGCTCTCATTCAAAATGTATCTGTTCCCCAAACTGAAAAGCTAATCAGTTCATCCATATCGCAGACTAATTACTTTTGGTATTTTGTATTGCAGCAAGGACAGGGAGGCAACAAAATATATTTGGTCTACTCAAGAGTGGCTACTCTAGTACATACAACATAGAAAAATTACTACATTTTATCAAAGCATGAAATTGCTTTAAGAAATAGGAACTAAAAATAAAATCATTTAGTGCCAAGGGTGAAAAAATGCTCCCAGGACAGGATGGTTTCTAGCAGCACTAAGCCTTATAAGGACAGATCCATCTTCTCCCCATTTTATAACCAAAAAACTAGAAGTGATTTTGGTTTGTCTTAACTCAGGGACCTATAAAGCACAAATTTCAGTTCAAGCTGACCCCAGCCCCATCTCCTCATGTACAGCTAGCCCTTGCTTGTTATCTGACAGCAGGAACAAATAATCTGTTGAGCCTTTTGCTCTGTATGAAAGACCACAGCCACGAGAAAACCACATGGATACAGCAGAGTTTAAAATATCTGTTTGCTTATCAAACAAAGAGAAGATAAATACAACACAGAAATTCTGCTTCTCAGGCAAGATCCCAGTGGTTCCCCTGATAGTACAAAAGTACTCCAAAATCTGACTGGGGTTGCAAGCCTTTTGCACACACACCACCCAAAAAAAGCCACACAAGCACCACTCAGCAAATATTGGATTATCTCGATTTTGTGTAACTCCTCATTCATATGCTTTATCCACAATTTAACTTTCCCTCACTGACAAAGGCTGAAACAGGCCATTGTGCACCAGCTCCTTTCACGACACAAGTTGAGCAAACTTAGGTAGGGCAGTGCTTTGAGAGTAGCTATTTTGTGCCATCAGGAAAACTGTCTGATGATGTTCAGTAGGCATGAAAATTGACAGTGCCTCTGCCAGGACCTGGCCTGTGAGAAGCTCAAAGAGCTACTTCACTTAGACTTAGGTAATTACAGTAGGGGAAACTCTTTGACCAATTTTCATCTGGATTAAACCAGGGCAGAGCCTATTTATGTGTGTGGGATGGGGACATCAATCTAGGAGTGCTGATGTTGGCTTGCACAGCTGCGCACTGGTTCCCAACTGGGACCTCCAAGCATTATAACACAAATAAACTCTGTCCTAACCCCAGTAACCTGTCATGGAACATCCAAAGGTGCTTGTGTGATTGAGAAATTGGGCTCATTGCTCTCTGACACCTTTTGCAGTTACCTCAAATTTCCCACTCCATTAACTATTTGGTTGCATTTTTACCTGTTCCCTCTTAAATGTTTCCAGGTGTTGTACCATAGCATGGGAAAAGACTTGTTAAAGAGCACAGTCCTGACAACACAATGCAAACAGGACTTTGGCTCCTGAGCTACTGGAAGGAGGGTAGAAAGTTTTGAAAGACACCAGTCCCAAAGGCCCCATTGATAATACATAGTATTATGAGCTATAGGAGCTCACAACATCTTCTTGAGTCTCTGTGGAGCCCTATTGCCAAACCCTGCAAATAGCACCAGTGACAGATACTGAAGTACTGCCACAGCCAATGCTAGTCTCAGAGGACCAGGGATGGTGGAGCATTACTTTCCCCAAAATCCATTTGCCACTCACTCTCACTGTAGGGTGCCCTCATCTGAGATCCCCAACACAAGGGAGTGCCTGGCCACCTGTGCTTCTCATTGCTCCAGTAAAACCATTCTAGGTATTTCTTAATCCAGAGGACAATTTCAGCATTTGGCCTTGTGTCTAGGGCTGGGCAGGATTAGCACAGAGGAGAGTGAGTGAAGCTGTGCGTGGTTTACAGGAAGCCCTGCAAGAGGGGTCTCACATAGATCCCATCACAGACCACCTTACACAAAACAAACCCACAACTTAATCAGCACAACTTCTACATCTCAAAGACATGAGTTCCAGAAGTTCCTTCCCTTTGTAAATACTCAAAAGACATAAGCTGTGAGGCCACTTGTAGATTCAAAATATATTAACAGGTTCAAAATGCTAATACAAAAGGACAGGGAGGTACTCAACAGCTTCTCATTTTTTTCTTTGAGCACGTGTCATGTAGGGCTAACAAGAATGACCATGAGAAAAGAGGAAGTGAAGTAATCCAGAGTACAGTTCTGAAAACTTGTTTAAAAGTATTATGTATGGTCTGAAATTATATTGGGTCTCAACAGTAAAAAAAAAAAAAAAAAATCCATATCTGTATAGGTTATTAAGGATAGCAATTGAGTAAGAAGAAATGGGGAATTATTAGACTTAACTGGTCAAAATAGAGTGTGGGAAATCTGAAAGGAAGAAAATCCTTTTTCCTCCCCTAGGAGTGGGATGAAGTAGCAAAGGGAGGAAGCAAGGCAGCAAGCTAGCTCACTGGGGAGGCCTGTAACCACAAACACACGAGCAGGCTAGGTTTTCCTTTAGATCCACACACCTACATGGGATTTTTACTTGGGTGGAGGGAATGCACAGATTTTTGAACCATTTTCTAGTTCTTTATACTGCTCTGGTGCATAAGGTTGCTACAGTATCTTTGCAATGACAGCTGGCTTGGGTTTTCCCTCACATGTCTGCTTGCAGCACCATTTGAGTAGCTGTCACCCTCTTCATCACTCCAAGGGAACAAATACGTTCCCAGCCAAGCAGGGATCTGACATTCTATTTCTGTCTCTCTCATCTTCAAGACAAGTGCTAGGTATTGGAAACAAGGCACTAAGATCAATTGTATCAAGCCAAAAGCAAAATAAAACATAAGCAAAACAAAAATAAAATTAAAAAAAGATCAAAATAAGCCCACCCACAGAGAATAAACATTCAGAAATTGAAAATTGCGGGAATGTTTAACTATACACACAAAGAATGATCCATTTTGAATGGCTTATAATAAGTTGGTAAAAATGGTAATGTTTGCAGAGAAACAATGCTTTCATAAATATATATTATGTGTATGAGAAGTTGATTTTTCATCTCTAATCAGGGCTGATTTGGAAAGCAGTCTGCATGCTTCTGTGTCTTACAGCCTTCTCCTGAATCTGATACCTAATATGAGTCTCAAAAGTAGAGAGGCAGAATGCCAATGATCCAGGTAAAAATGTAAAAAGCAGCAGCAACTTGCCTGTGGCATTGTAAAAGTCAAACCGCTGTAGCAGATCCTACCACCTAATGAGCAGGAAGAAGGGGAGCTCTCACATCCGAGATGCAGGCTTCCTTAAAAGATTTGGCATCAAGGCTGCAGCTTGAAGGCAAGATTTCACCCTCGTCCCCCCTCAAGCAACTGGATGAAGCCAAGCTTTGAATGTCAGGCCCTGTCATTGCAGGCACAGCACAAATGCCCTGCAGTAATGCCGCCACCAAGGCAGCACTCAGTTGTCAGAGCACCAGCAGCACAATTCATAAGAAAACCAGTAAATGCGACAGTGCCTGAATATGAATCTGAAGACAAAGCAGAAACTGCAATCAATTGAAAACCCTCAAGTCAAGACTGAGAAAAATAACATTTTGGAGAGGACTTTTCAGTGCTGTGGCAGTAATTCACTGTTGGGTGCCATGAAAGCAAAGGGCCCTGCCCAGGCTGCAGGCCTGGCAGGGCTGTACTGCTAAACAGCTGCTCAATCACCAGCAGCATGGCCAGCACTGCTCTGTGATCAGTTCTGCCCAGGCTGCCTTTCAAACACTCAAAACTACGGCTTCTTAGACCATTTAGAACAAGATTTCTCTCAGCTGATTCTGACTACATAAAGGGTAAGCATAAGGTATACATAGAGGGTATCAAAGTCATATAAAGGGTAGGAATATACAAGCCATCCAAAGTTTTCCCTGTAACACAGATAGAGAAAAGCACCTTTGGGTGACAAACCATCCTGCTCATTTTAAAAGTCCTTCTAAAAAGGGCCCAGTTACCCTCAGGGAATGCCCCCCTCGACAAGTCACTTAGGCCTGATGGCTATGTTTTTGAATACAAAAGCTATTTTAGAAGATTCCAAGCCTAATTACTGAGTTTATCTTCTGACTGGATCATCTCATTCAAATACAACTCACATACTGGTGTTTCCTTTATGCAAACATCCAACAAAAAAGAATTGAAAAAAATTAGGAAAAAAAGGGAAAAAATCATACAAAACTATAGAAAAACAATTATAAGAAAAAAGATAGTCTTACTTGAAAAGTTCAGTGAAGATTTACTTTTCTGCTTTTTATTTTTTTTTTCCGCACTGGTAAATGGGAAATTGGGCTCCTATGCTCTATGCAGTTCTCTGGCATTTTGTGCAGAACAAACCCGCTCCACACATCAGACATCTAACATATGTTGTTTACATAGCACTTTCAGCTGTGTTGCTACTCTCTCTGAACTCAACAGTTCCCCAGAATTTGGGATCTTGCAAATTGTTCTATTAGGAAGAAGGATTTGGCAGTAGAGCCTGGTATCTATTATAGAAACTCAGCACTCTGACAAGGAACACCAAGACCCATTTGCCAGGTTTAAGGGTGTCACACAACAGGAGATTTCATCTTTACTGGCATCTTTCTATCAGCCCACAATCTAAAAAGACTCTTCTAATCTGTTCAGGGTTACTTAAGATAGCTGTGCTCACAGCTCTCCTTTATGTCTTTTTCCCATCATTTCTGAGACTCACTCAGTGGTTCTTCTGCATCATGGGTACCTGAAGGGTCCAGGTTCCTCTGACCTGGGCACTAATACACATGTAGAAAATCATCTGAAGAGCATTGCTGTGCCCCAAAGGGTTTAACCACTTCTGCTACTTGAAAAGGAGAACAGCAGGTGTCCCTAACCTCAAAACAGAGATATCACTGGTCAAGCTATAATATGAGGTTGTGATATCAGGAACTTTTTTTAGTGCACACGTGTATGATCAGAGATTGGGCCAAGAGAAAATGGAACCTCTGGATCACTGTAATGAATAAAATTATAAGGAATAATATTAGCAGGACCCGTCTAATTTCCTTTCTATCAGTTCTAATGTATGCTCCCAAGACATACATCAGAGTAACGTAAAAGATCTGGGCCTTATTTAAATTAAATGCTTTTGGACTCATGTCCTGTTACCTCCTGCATCTAGAATACATAATGAGAAGACCATGTACAGCACTATCTCCAGCTCCTTGTCATCTTACAGCACACTGACAGGGCTACTCATGCCATTGTTATGAAGTCATTAAAGCCATGTGGTACACAGAGGCAGCCTGCTTCTATTTCTGGTCCAGCTCAACACTGTGGGGAAAGCACCATCCTTTCCTAAATGGAGGCAGGCTCCCACAGAAACTATGCTACTGTTATCTTGGATTTTCCGCCTTTGAGCAGCAAGTCCCCAGTGGCCACTTGTGGAGCCCTTAAAGGTGCATTACTGCCTGGGTAAAACATAAGAGCCTGTCTGGGTAGAACAGGCCTTTATTCTCAGTACTAGAGCTCTGAAAGCAAAACAAAAGCCAATGTCCTCAAGTCCAAAGATATGGAGAGAGTCCTCCTGATCATGGCTTGAACCACTCACATCCAGCACACATTACTCAGAAAAGTACACCTAGAAGATACTTTCACCCTGGCTAAATCAAGTGTTTCTTATCCGCAATACCAGGCTGAACCACTAAAGCAAGATTGTAGACAGGAGAAAGGGGATTAAAGGGTGAAGAAGAAATATGCTCTCTACATTTCAAAACAAAACAGGAATCTTATTAGCATTTAAATGAACAAACTATCTGATGGTGAAATCCTTATGAACTGTTGTGCTCTAGACAGAATTGAATCTTGACCCTCATTACCAAATGCCACCCTGCATGTGACAGGGTGTTTGTGAAGCCAGAGAAGCAGATGTTCTCCAGACCAACATCTCTTCTCTCTCTGTCTGCCTGCAGTCAAGAGAGACTAGACTTGGTGACCCAAATGATTTTTGCTGCTTTTGTTTTCCTTAATAAAGAACATTAATATTAATACAATGGCAATGACCAAACAAAATAAACAAAACCATAAACCTGGAGCAGGATGCCAGCACAGCAGTGAGCCGCACAGGTCAGTACCCAGCAGTGAACAGTAATCTGCCTATTTTGTATCTGTAGGGATAACAAACACTCACCACAGCCTGAATAACTACCATATGCGTACAGAACTCCTACTGCCTAGAGAAGGGTTGTCATGTGCTGCCAGCAGCAGTGCCACTGAGATCTCTGCTAAATGCTTGTATCCCAGTTTTCTTCCTCCTCACCACAGCACAGCAGGACTCAGCTGTGCACCCCAGCCTTTCTCCAACCTGACAGCTGCACAGGTGGGTAGCAGGGAGGAAAATAAAGGCTCTTCCTTGCCTATGAGGAAAACTCCACCAAGGAAGAGAGGAAGTAGAGGCCATTGCCTTCAGGGAGAGGAAGACAATGAGGCAGGCTTGGGAGATGAGCTACATCTGTTCAAACTGAAGTTATTTCCAGGATGGGCTGCATTATGCAGGAGATGAGCGCACAGATACCATGGTTGTCTTCAAATCTGGACAGCCACCTTCAAGTCTCAAGCTATCTCTTCATAGCACAAGCTGTTGATGCACAGAGACGGCTTCTCCAGTGACATAATGATGAGCAACATTCCTGCTGGAGCCATCCCCACACTTTCTTCTACTCCCTTCACTAGGTCTGGTGAATGGATGTGGGCATACTTCTGTGGCACTGCCACCTCATTGTGTCATTATTATACCATTAATCTAGTGCTCTAATCACAACTGCAGCTGAGGACTTTCATAAGTATCTTTCATGTTCCTTTTTTCTTTCCTATTAAGTTTTTAAGCTCTTGGGAAGAAGAGCTGAAAACATGAAATGAATACACATCAAAATATGAATCACAGAGAAAAAAAAATTCTGAAAAAAAAGTCATGACTTCTCAGCTCAGCAGGTATGCTAAGGGCACAGCTGAGGTTGGCAGTCTAAGAAGCCTTTGTCTATGAGATGTGAGATCCATGCACAAACTTTACAAAAAATTTTTGTGTTCCAGTGACTGCAGGGGAACTGTAATTAGTCACAGGAAATGATAACAAAACTTCTCCTGAGAGAGCATCATCAAAACCCACAGGTCTGAATAAAGTTAGAAATAAAAAAAGAAAAACAGCAGCCATGATGAGAGAGCATATACTTGCTCATCCAAACACAATCCTGACCCTTCTTCTTGAAGATGAGTTTCAGGTATCTCTGCTAATGTTCCTGTCCAGCAAGAAGGTGATGCCTTAGGAGTTAGCTTTTCTAATTTTCAGATCCTGTAATGTTTTAGTGTATAATTCTAAAACTCCATAGCCGGTCATCTACTGCTCTCTCATTTTATTCAGACAAAACCATTCCTCTACACCTGAAAATCAAGGACACCTTATTGTCTCAGGCCCCAAGAGTTCCGGGGCGGGGGGGGAAATTTGGAGTAAATTCATTACCCAAAACTATATTTGGAAGATTAACCCCAATATGTAAATAGATCAAACTTATAACTGTGTGAAAAACTTGTGACCATCATCCACCTCGGATGTAGCCCCTCAGAGGCTTTTGACTGCCCAAGGTGTACCTATTGAAGGCCTTCAATAAATACCCACTTTTATTCTCTAAATTTTGTCTATCCTCTGTCTTAGTTAGCCACTCCAAGGCATCAAAGTCAGCCTCTGGTGCTCCAAGTAAGCTCTCTTGAGCAACTTGCTCATAAGGATTCAGCTGCCAGTCAAAAAATAAAATAAAAAACCCTCTTTGTTTTTTGTGCATTGTTAAGAACTTTTAACTTATGCAGGCCTGCTCAAAAAGTACAAATTAGCCATTTTCATAATCATGTTGTCAGAGGGGAAGGAAACAAACATGACTACAAAGCCACGAGCTCCAGTTCCTCCCCTAATCCTCCAGTGGGACCAAAGAGAGAAGCCACCATAAAAAGAGTTCAGCTGATTAGCAACAGCGATAGTAAGAGCCCCAGAAATCTCAGTTTCATTCGTAAATGAGCGAGCATGGCTCTGACATGGATGCAGCCACCTGAGTGTAAGTAATGTCAGTGTAACCTCAATCTCTTGAGCTGTATTGACTTATTGTAAAGATATACCACCTCAGCTTCGCAACAATGCCACACTTTCAGCATTTATCCTCTGCTTCTTTTCCACAACATTTACTGATCTCACACAGTATAAATTCAAGGACTGAAACAAAAACCTTAGCTCAAAGTAATTGATGGGGATGCGCCTATTGGATACCAATGGACAGAGCTGTTGTACAAAATCGAAAGTTTCAGAATGTCCAGTCATTTTTTGGACAATTACCTACCAAAAACTTCAATTTCATTATAATTTATTTTAATTAAAATTAGGTTTGTTCTTAAACTTATCTACACAACCTTATTGTCAGTGTGCCAGCCATTTAATATCTGAATTCCATCTGCTGTACTTTTGAACCTGAATGATATTATATATCCTAGATCACCACTTGAATTGCTTTTCAGAAACAAAAAAGTAAAAAATGTAGTTACACAACATGACAGAGAATTCATCTAAGCACTCACCAACCAGTTGAAAACCAACCGCATTCATTCTCACGTAAGAGGTAAGAGTGAGGCTTTTATTGAACTTTCATCTAGAGAAACCCACTCTACGTGGTCCTCGTGGGATGCTTTCATGCAAGTCCTGATATTGCAAAGCCAGGTGATTACTGCAATCAAAAAGTTGGAGGACTTGGTAAATGGTAGTTGGAGTAAATAGTGCGTTGAAGCCTACAGAAATGCCAAACTTTCTGTTTTGAGGGAAAGGAACAGAACTGAGAGTCAGTAACTGTTGGGCATAGTCAGCTATTAAAGATCAAACTTGGGGAATATAAAATAATACAGGCAACATATTGGAGTTTCAATAAGGGCAAAATAGAGGAAAAAAGGATAAGAAACAAACAACCCAGAATTGGATTACCAGGTACAGTCTTACTAAATTCATGCTCTATATCCTTCTACATACTGCATTTCACCAGAAGATGGAATTTAATATGAGCTGGGGGAGGACAGCTACATGAGTACGTGTGTGAATGCTGGGGGTGGGAAATGTTAATAAGGCAAGAACAAGTAAGCATTAATTACAAATGGTTCTCAAATGGCTGTTTCTCATTTTAGTCCCAGATATACCAGTAGCTGTAATAGTTTTCCTTTAAGAGCATAGAGAAATGTTTTCTTTTTCCTTTTAGCTGTTTTGGATGGAGCAGAAAATAAACATAAGATATTAGAATAGAATATAATTATCTACTATCTTCAGATTTTCACAATGTTTTGAAGCTGCTGAGATGGACTCAGGCATACCCATTAAACTTCTTTTGGTGAGAAAGGTGGAACAGAGAGTCTCCTTATTCCAAAGGCTGCCCACAGACAAAAATCTGCATTTCCAAGTGAAGGATAAACAAATATTCTCTCCTTTTACAGGTGGGGAGTGTCTTGGTTCATTGCAGTCTCTTCCTGCTTTTTACCAGCAACCAATCCAACTGTTCCAGCATAGTAAAAATGTATCTTCTCAGTGTACTTGTTTGCAGCAGGGTACTATCAGAGCAAGAGGCGTGATGCCAAGGCTGAGAAGTCTCATATCAGTCTACTGCTGGGAGACATTGTAAAGTCACAGCCCAGTTCAGTGATGTCAAGAAATTAATGCCATTTAAATTAAGTGTCAAAAGGATTAGATTTCAGCCAGATATATCCAAGGATATTCTCCTGTCACATGCCACTTCTGTTTCAACCTCAAAAATCTGACTGCAAGTATGAGGTGTTGCTAGCCAATCATCAGCTACTTTATTAATGGAGAATTAAATTGATGAATGGAGTTAATCCATTATGCAGACTGAGCACACACTGAGACCATTGGCACACAAGGTGAGAAAGTGAGCCACTTGCCTACCAAGGGAAAGGCTTTCTGATCCTGTACCATCTATTCCTTTTCCAAGTGCATGTAGACAACAAAATAAGTCTAAACTCTGAAGTGTTGTGCTGGGGTTTTTTTCATATATAACTGCTTGACTTCTACTCAGTAAATCCTGTCAATAATGAACTACAGCCCTTTCCCTTCAAATGGCCAGAGAGGCAATCACATTATTTAATTTAGGGAATATTCTAAAAAATACGTTCATTGAGCTAAGCAGACAGTGCAACTAGGTTTCCCTTGTGTGCTCTGATAATGATTTTTACCTAGCAGCAGCTGGAAACCAATAGATCTGATGTCTTTCTGGACAAACTTCTGTTCCTAGGAAGGTCAGTCATCAAACAGGATTCGTTTTTCACCTGAGACAAGAGAGATGTTGAGGTCTTATAGATCAGTACAGTGTTAAAGTTTTGCAAACAGCAGAGAACCACCTTTCAGTAATTACATCTCCTTTCAGAAAAGACTGCAAAAGATCTTTGAGTAGGCTTTATTTACTACAGTGATAAAAAGAAAACACAGCAGAAAACAATGAGGCAATTAGTAGAAGTAGACAAATGCTTCTGAAGCAAAGTGAAACATTTTCCAGGCTCCCCAAAATCCCAGACAGAGCAAGTAGTGTCAGGAGTTTTGGACACCTGTCTTGCCCATCCATCATAAACCCAGAAACCCAGAGACCTCAGCTGAACCAAACCCCAGCCTTTGAAGAAGGTGTGCAAGAATCCCATTTCCAAATTTTAAGACCTGTTTTTTTCAGATTTTTCTTTCTACAAATATTTCAATCCAGAATAGGGTTGGGTTTTTTAATTTCCTTTCCCAAATATTCCAAAGGATGGGAAGGTGTAGGTTTCATTTCAGCTCTAACCATAATGCAGTCTTTTGCTTTACTAATTTTTGCACCATTTCATAAGTCATCCTTAAGGACCTCTCTTTAGATTACTGTTATCAGAGTACCCTGTATCATACTACTAGTACTCCTAAGAACTTCATAGTAGAGCTGAACAACAGAAATCTAACAGCAAGGGGCTATAAAAGAAAGGCAATATCTCCTTCTTTAGGAGTGATCTGTGGTTTGCCTGAGTACTGATATCCTACCCTTCAGATGTCCAGCATAATGAAGTCAGCTGGTAGTTATCCCTGAGGGGATAGTGTAAAGAGGAAAAAGGCAGAGGTAGAACAAACTGAATCACAACATTTAGGCCTTGAGATAAAGAGTATGATTGGGAAGGGAAAGCAAGCCTTATTTTTCCACTGTTTCCCACCAGGTAGTGCTGCCAAAATATGGAAACAGGAAGAGAAACCATGCCAAGACTTTTCTGGCTTGCTTACCGCAATGGAGAGATCAAACAAAGTTACATGAAGGGCCCCAAAAGCCATTCATCTTTATACTTTAGGCTTTCCTGGCAGGACAAAAATGAGAATAAGAGACATGACCACAACGTGAAATTTTCAAAGCAGAATCCTAAAGAAAGAGAAACATAGTTATTTTAGAGTTTTATTATCAAATGGATCACACAGCTTTCCAAAGCCCAGGCCAGATAGTATGCAAGGTCAGATTCTAGTGAATCTGAAGGCTAAGAAATTTGAAGGCTTTAGTCAAACCTATGTAGTAGTCTTGGTGTTTTGTAATAGTTTCCCATCCAGAGCCAAAATTTACTATATTCTTAGAATTTCCTTTAAGAAAATAAAAAACAACAATAAAACACATAAAAAACCCCCAACTTATGAATTTTTCTTAACACTAAAGTGTGAGCTGAATGAGAGAAGGAAAGAGGCTGCAATCCTACCCCCACTCATCTTCTTGTAGACAACCCTGCTCCTGTGGCACTCTTGTGGTATTTACATTACCCTGTTCCAGGTCTGTAGTTGTACATTCCCCTGTCTCAGGCTTTGGCCCTTCTATACTCAGCATCTGAGATGATGCAACCAGACTAAAACACTGCATGAACATCCATTTATATCACATCCCTGATTTTTAAAAAGTGTATCTAGTCATGTGCAGTTTTATACTAGGCCCACAAACAGCTGGGCTGTCTGAGAGATTTCATCAAGCATAAAAGCAGGAGAGAATAAGCAGTAAACTTTAAAATATAGTTACAAGATACATATGTATGTCCTGCCACAAGGTATTGAAAGTTTAAGAAGTTCATAAGTTGTTAAGTTATTATAAAATGTGTTAGCCTGACAACGGTGAGTCACTTCTTCCCAAGTCATCCAAACATTAAAAACTGTGGGCGGAAGTGAGGAATTTATAAAATAACTTTGTACAAATAACTATTAGGACTATTATTACCCAGAATAACTATAAGGAACACAATGGGGTTTTATTATTCAATGATTTGAAGAGTCATAAGATGAAGGAATTAACAATGCTAAGTGACTTCTTTCTCATTAATAGGGAGAATCAAACTGTACAAGATGTAGCAAAGAGACAGTGGAATCTGCTGAATGGAATTTTTTTAGAATTCAAGGCCTGCTATGCTTAGATTTTTACAACTGGAAAACCATTAGAATACTTCCAGAGGTCAGCTGAAGCACAGGAATTGTGAAGTATTTAAAGAAACAATTTCCATTGAATGAACGCCACTATTTTACACCTGCGCTGACATCACTATATAGCCCCAGCTCCAGAGACCCCTGGTTCAGCTAGGAAGCACCCATACCATTGTTCCTTAGTAAGCACCACAAAAAAAAATAGAAGAGACTACCTCATAGACAGACAAAGAGCAACCATTGAAATCAGCACTTCTGTGTTTCCTATGAGGGGCTAAATCTTGCTTTTTTCACCAAATGAGTAAATTGGAGACAGTAGGCAGTAGATGAAACTCAGGCACCCACTCCTACCAACAGGCAAACAGGTGTTCTAGCTTCACTTGTGTAATTGTTTCTTGCTGAAACTTATCTGTTCCAAAAAAGGTTATGATTTCCAGGATATGGGGCAAACTCATAATGAGGTCTAACACAGCACAAACAACTCCTTGCTAACTCTTCTCATTGATCCTTTAGCTCAAAGGTAAGATCAAGTGCTGGCATCCACTTGTGCTGTAGCAGCAGACCAGTGTGCAAAAACAGTAAAACAACCCCTTAAAGTTTGAGGAGAGGAAACCTCCTGCCTTGGGTCCCACTGAGAGTAAAGCTAATGCAAGAAGATCAAACAGGTCTTTGTCCATCCAGTCCTATATGCTATTAAATCCGTTGCAGTATTCTAGGACAACGCATTGAAGCTATTGTGGATATAGACTCATATTTCAATCCTGTCACGTTTATCCACACACAAAAGACCAAAATTATTCTTTATGCTAACATAAGTATGTTAGATGAGACAAAAGGAAGCTATGTGAGAGACCACATGGTTTTACCTATTCTTTCCTGCCTGTGTTGGACCTTATACAAAGTGATCTCTTGTCTTTTCAGAAAGACAGGCAGTAGCCATTTTTAGATATGCAGCAGAGAAAGCAAGAAGCATAATAGTAAGCTATTTGGTGACTAGCAATGGGCATATAAAGGGGATTTGATGGGAAGATTTACAGGCAAGGAAGAAACAATTCAGAAAGCTTCTTCAAATGCACTGTGTAGCAGACCATTGAAGTTTTCAATTTTTTTTTGTCCACAGCTCACTGCTAGAGGTTTTGAAAAACAGCCTCATAAAACAATTACAATGATTTTAATTAGAAGTGAAAGCAGCTTACAGTATGCAAACACATAGCAGGGAGCAAGTATACCTAGAAGCTGATTAGTAGCTCTTCCTTAGAATTCTGCAAAGAAAAAGTCAAAAACCAACTTTAAAGAGCCCAGGAGACCTGCATAAGATGAAACAATTCATTCAGACATAACACATAGGATTTGGGGGGGGGAGGGGAAAAACTACATTCTTTTTCAACTTTTCATGCTCCACATATACAC
Source organism: Donacobius atricapilla (assembly GCA_013397315.1). Taxonomy (NCBI): domain Eukaryota; kingdom Metazoa; phylum Chordata; class Aves; order Passeriformes; family Mimidae; genus Donacobius; species Donacobius atricapilla. The sequence goes on from WBMY01001276.1 coordinate 310,130, forward strand.
AAAAGGCATGATGAAACACTATTATTTCCAGCTAACCACACTTTCTGCCAGAAGTTGCCCTCTTTGTAGGAACACATTGTCAAGGCGCGATGGCCTGCTCAGCCATACCTGCAAGCAAACTGGCCTTTTGTTCTGTTCCACATGATTTGCACAGGAACAGCTGAGGCAAGGGTAAGCCTTCCCCTTCACAGGCACAGGAGGCACAGCAAGGAATAGCAGTTTCCTTGGACAATAGCAGCTGTTTTGCTGGTTCAGACTAAATGACCAGCTCAAGTACTTTCCTAAACTTCTATAGGAGGACCCATTCACGCATATCTGAAAATCCTGAGCCCCGCACCATGTTCTGTCTTCACTCAAACAAAGTGCCAACCCACAGACATGTTTATCAGTATTTTCCATTCCTCTCATCATTGAGATGTTTCTGAAAACCTAGACTTTTCCTCTGGTAAGAAAAGCAGAGAGGATCCCAGTAATTCAAGGGTCTATCCAGCTACACAGTACACATGGAGGGGGAAAAAAAAAAAACACAACAGGATGAAAGCTGTTTGACTGTTCTCTCAACTCTGCCTCAGATGTATTGGAGCATACTAAGGAAATCACATTCAATGTCTCTGTTTCTACTCCTGTGACTCAAGGGTATCACTACTGCCCAACACCATGCAGGTATGTGAGGGCTCAGGATACATATGATACTTTAGCTTTTAAAATAGAAAACTGTATATAGAAGTGCAATAATCTATTAGAGTATCATCAAAACTGAACCCAAACATCAAGGGAATGAAAATAATTTCTCTTTGTTCTCTAGATTCCAGGCTATGAGCAACACTGTCAAATAGCTCTAGAAAATAACATTCAGTGAAGCAATAAGTGCTTCTCTTTAAGATGACTGTTTCATTATAAATTCATTTTATTCTGAGTCAGAAGACTCGCAAGTCTTTCCTGGGTTTTGTTTGCATGCTCGTAGAATTTTTTCCCTTGTTGTCATATTGGCGCTTGCAAATATGGTAAAAACAGAAATCCTAATGCTCTGCCTTACAAACTACCCAGCTTTATTAGGTTGCAGAGGCATTCCCACAGATTTAATCTATTAAAGCCATTAGTAATTGCAAAGTATGGAGCAATCATTTTCTAGAGTTAAGAAACAAACAGAAAACAATGTGAAGATGTATAAATAAGACAAAATAGAAATCGGAATACTTCAGGGCTTTCCAAGGTGGCTTTTATATTAACCAGGTTTCTTGCATCTCTCCTCTCTACCATCCCTTTGCACTTTTCCCTCTGTTCTTCCAATGTCTTTCTTTCCTCACTTCTTCCGTCCCAGAGGCAAGATTCAATTACAGACAATATAAAGATAATATTTCATTGAGGCCAGATGACTAAGAGGTCTCTCTCAGAGGACTGAACTACTGTCTTCTCTAACACAAAGGTAATGGGTAGGGAGAGGATGTCCGCTTTATTTATTTATTTATTTAAACTTGGGATTGTTATCTTGTTTTAAATTGCAAGGGCACACAAATGCTTGCAAGTTTTACTATCAGATAGACAAGGTCAGCACTAATGCAGAGGTTGATGATTCAACCTCAGCTAATTCACCTGTCAGTAAAACCTAAAATGCCTTGGTGCATCCACTGCCCTTCCATTGTGCGACATTAAAAACTGCTTTCTTCTCACTAAAGACAAGTTAAATTGTTCTGCCTAGTAATAGCTTTAATGACACTATCTAATACAGCTCTGTAAGCACAGCACTTGTGTAGAGCACGAGGATTGCCCTGCAGAGGTTCTCAGACACCCCCGGAGTCTGAGCCAGCATACTTGGGTGGATTGGTACTCAGGTTTCACCAAGGTGCATGTTTAGTCATAGCAAATCTCTTCCTTTGCTTTTTCAGTAACAAAAAAAAGGAAAAAAGTCCATGAATAATCAGGATCATTACGCTTCATATTTAATGACCCAAAAACCTCAACATGGTTAGATAAGCATGTAACAGGTTCAGGTAAGCATGTGAACTACCCACCATCCATAAAGAGGGAGCTCCTCAGGTAATGGACTCTCTCAAACACTGGCCCTACTGAAATAAATGTCAGGGCTCACCTGGACTTCAGAGTAGCAATTTTACCTTCCTTAAATTGCCCAAAATTACAAAATTGCCATGAATATCCCAAAGACTAGACAATCCAGAGATTTCAGGTACTTCTCTTTCATCAAGATATCAGTACTCCATAAAGAGGCTTGACCACAGCTTTGATTTAGGTAAAAAGGAGCACACAATAGGGGATAAACAGGCATTAACAGTAAAGCAAATATATTCTAGTCTGAATTTAAACAATGATCAAGTAACTTTGTCTGTTTGGTCATTGTTGTCATCCTTCCCATATTTCTAAGAGCTGTCTAGGCTGATATTTTCTTCATATGCTTTCTTCTTGTTCTCCCTTCTAGAAAACATTTGGTTAAATCTGAAGTGCAGCTTGGCTAAGGCCACTGTTAAGAAAACTCAAAAACTTACTAACAAGATCACTTTAAATGAATCTTTAACACATGTTATTCTACAGCTACCTCCAATCTTTCAAGACAAAGACTCAGCATTTCACCTGCTGGATGAAATAGAAAAGGGTTTGGGGATTTTTGTGAAATGCTAGGAAGAAATACCATTGTTATGTATAGCACTTAATAATGATAGTACCAAATGCATTTTCTTTGAAAGCAAGCTGCACTAGTAGGCAGGTTTTCTCCAGCTCAGAAGTCCTGCTCCCCACTTTAGCATTACTCTCCGGAAGACAGATATTACTCCTTGTGAATATTTTGCTTCACTTTAAGAAAGGAGAGGGGCAAGAATAACCATGTACTAGAATTTCTAGTTCACAGACATTTCCCCAAATGGGGAAAGCCTTTAACTACCAATGACCTTACCAGCAGCTGCTAGAAGTTACTAATGGATGACAGCAGTAAGAAATAAAATAAAGAAGTAATAAATGGACTTTTATCAAATGAGGAACTTTTAATTTTAAATGCAGTGGTTTTTTGAATTACAAGTGACTTGGCCAGGTTTCAGGATTAGTGACCATTCACTTGTCTGGTTCACTGTGTCTACATATCATGCAGTTTACTGAGACCATGCAATCAAAACATCCCACCTTGAGTTTGGATTGACGCTTTAAGGACTTAAGAGAAGTTTTGGAGAGAGAATTAAATTCACAGGTGTGCCAATAAAATTAAACTGCTGCTTTTTGATAGACTCATAACTTTCCTGAGACATTGAGTCCCTTCAGAAAGGTTATAGCCTGATCCAAACAAAACAGCAAGTGAAAGAATTGGTAAAGCTACCACAAAATAGAATAGTGGTCTTATAAAAAAACTGCACAACATTACAAGAAGTTAATTGTAGTTGTACACACAGCCAGAAAAAAATGTTACTGGAACATTACACTCAGAAATATACACGCACAAAATATTGTAAGCTTTCTTCTCCTGGCTATTTGCATACCAAAACACCTGCTGGAGTGTCATCATAACCTTACTACTTAAGTTTTCATGGGTTATTATTTTCTGAAACATCATTTCAAGAAGGACAAAAATAATAACTCAGTTCTTGAGGCTCAGCTGCTTGCCTGCAGGACTACAATTATGTACTATATAGCTGAGGGAGAAGACCCCAGGACAGCAAACCCTGCTGCCCTTCAGCCCTGGTGCTCACCAAGAAAATTCACAAGTTCCTTCATGAGAGATTATCCACCTCCTGAAATAGTATGAGCAGAGGACTCAGGAAACCTGATTTATCTGGAGTTAAGCAGGGAGCCTCCACCAAGCAAAAAGCAGGAATGTTACTCTGGTTGATGGGCAGCTGGGAGCACTGTTAGCTTCTGCTGGCTGAATCAGGTTTTAGAAGTGGACATTTCTTACAGCACTCTCTGTCCTGTACTGATAACCCAGCTGCCAAGTCTGAGTGCATAACAGCTGTGAGGCAGAAAGTAACCCTGATAGCAGCAGTAGCTGCCAGTCTGTTTCTTCCTCAGAGGGCACCAATAAGACAAGAGCAATGGGTGAGAATGCCACATAACCTTTACAAGTTGTCTGTGCTTATCGTCTAACCTACCACAGTCAACTGAAACTGAAGGGTATATAACACCCTTACCTTGGCTGAAAATGGGGATGGTACAGGAAAAACTATGCACCAAGTCTGTTTCTGAGTGTAAACCAACACATCCAAATATAAAAGACTCCAGGTACCAGAAAATCAAAAGCAAGGTTAAATAACAACATGGGTATATTCAGGAAAACTAAAATAACATATGGATCAAACTCCTTCTTTTGTTAGCTTGTGGTCACTTAAGGCAAAAACATCTGTACAGGGCTAAAATATTATTTGTGCAATGATGCACAAGCTAAAGGTCCAAATTGGCATAACAGAGCTGCAAAACAAACTAGAAGAGCAATTCTCATCATACCACAGCTAGGTTAGCTTTACTCACTGTGGAAAAACAAGCCAAGGGCTTCAAGAAGCCAACACAGTATCACTGAGGAGCCTTTCTGGGTTCCTTCTTCAGTTCGGCTGCAGGCTGACAAGCAGCTGCTGAGGAACAGCAAAAAATAGCCTAGGGAAGTGGATCCAGCTGTTTCCACCATTAACAATAGAATGGCCTCAGGTGAGAGACCTCTGGCCACCTGTGGCCCCTGCTGGCCATACAGAAGGCAATCAGCCTATCTACTACAGTGGCAGGGCCATAGCACACTCAGCTGGAGTTTCCCCTCCACTGTGAAGCAGGTGCAGACAGTGCCTATGTACAGCATCTTTGTATCAGTATGAATTCTGTAGAATGAGTTTTGCTGGGCTCTGAAGACTGATGAAGAAAGCACTTTTGGCCACACAGCTCTGTGTCTGAAGCCAGCATGCTGACATGGCTCTCCATCTTTCTCTTGTCATTACTGTGAGGTTTCCTATGAAGTAGTTTTCCAGGAGGAAAAGTTGCTTAAGTGCTATAGACTATAGCAGGAATTTATCCTTCAATATAAAACAAGTCCATAGAGAGAAAAACTACAAAAGCCAAAGGCAACTGATGTTTTGACATGGCAGTTGTTCAGATGGCTGCGGGGCTGTTTCACCTGTCATGCAGACTGGTGAATGCCTTTTATCCTTTTCAAAGCAAAGGAACACAGTCCTAGCAGTGCTGCCAGCCGATTCCATGGTCCTCCAACACAGCCCTGAACCCTGGCACAGGTCAACTTTCCAACCTCTACTTGTCCAGCAAGCATCTGTCACCCACAGCCTGACCACTACTGTGTTTCTGGCAGGGCTCTGCCCAGCTATCTCTTTCCACCAGAGAAAAGGAGTTTCCCCAGGCTCCCATTACTTTGTGAGTTTAAGGGCCAGTGTGGAACGGATGCTGTAGTTTTGGCTGACTGGGATAGGGACCCTTCACTGTTGTGTTCACTCAGATGTTTTTCCCCCTACATTTGGAGATGTCAGCATCGTCTGGACTTTGCTGGACAAGTCTAGTGCCCACTTAAAATAGCTTTGAGCTGTCACACAGGTGGAGAGATGTCCAAATGTGTTAGTGTTACTTGTACCAGCGAGAAGCACACGACGGTCCTTAAGCTACCCCTCCTGTTGCCAGCAGAGCCCAGGGATACTGTGCAGGGACTGCTGCCTTCTGCTGCCCCCAAGTAAGCATTAGCACAGGTAGTCACCCTCACATGCCACACAAGCAATATCTAGGCAAGCTCTTTTTCCTCTCTGCTTACATTAGCACTTGCTCAGGCCCTTAGAGGTATTTCCCTGAAAACGCAGGCATGGGGCTGCCACATCTTTCTCTGGCAGACTTCTCTCAAGGTGGGAATGGTCTCATGGATCTCTGGGGCATGGCATCAGCACCACAGTGAGGTTTCTAGTGTGCTGACACTTCCCACCAGTGCTGCTGTACACCAAAGTAGTCATCATGGTGTCAACTGTCTGTGCTTTCTAAGCAGCAAGGAATAGTTAGGCTTTTGTTTCTAATAAAAAAATGAAAATCTGGAAATAGCACGTGATGTAGGAGCTTGGATCTGGGACTGAGTCCAGCACTGTCTTTAGAGGACACAAGTCAAGAGGGATGTGTCATATTAGCAGCTTGCAGCTAATGGACTGGCAAAGGCTGGAAGCTGCACTGGCTCGTTGCCCAGAGCCCATGAACTGCTCAGGTAGCAGCCTCCAATAGTTTGGCCAGTGGACCATGACAGTTTCTGCATCCAGAGGTAATTAGCTAAGGCTTCCACAGGGCATCAGCTTCATTCATAGGTGCCATCATCCCCCTCCTACCTCAGCTGTTTAATGTCTTCCTTGGACTACAAAAATACCTGTGTCCGTGTCCTCAGTTAAGGCCTACAGCAAATTTCTAAAGGGGAGTAACTGCCTCTCTGCATCTGGCACAAGCAGAGCAATAAGCACTGGAAGATGACAAACAGAGCAGGCAAGAGAAGAGTGTCTGACTGTCCTTTGGGCAAAAGGTTGTCAAAGAACCCATTCACGAGGAAAACATCATGAGAGTGACAAGTGACAGCTTGTCCTACCAGTTTATGTCAGAACCAAATCCAACAGAAAGGCTTCAATGTAGTGCAAAGCATTCATCACAACCTGGCATTAGCAAGCAGGAAGTGCTGATTTTCCACCTAGCTCAAGCTGGTAGGGAATAGTGAAAAAATTCAAAATGATAAAGGAAGAAGTGGAAACAGCAGCAGAATTGGGGGATAGTCTGCTTTCTTTGCCCTGAATAGCAAGAGTAGCTCATGAAACTAAGAAAAGCAGTACTTAGCTTCATTATGAGAGCCTCCAGCAGCAGACAAGAAAACAGCAGTGTGTGCTGAAGCTGAAGTCAAAGGTGTGGCCAGGCCTGGCTCCATTGCACAACAGCTGATGAGCAGGAGGCAGCATCAGGGCAGACAAGGAGGTACAACTGCCTCTGGTTTTCTGGCTCACATGGCCAGGTACCATTTATAGCTGAGCCAGCAGCCCTGTATGCGGAGTGTTTAACATCAACATCTAACACCCTCAAGAAAACATTGACACCCAGCATCAAAACCCCGCATTATTTCTAGAAAAACTGCACACTTAAGGCATGGAAAATAGATGTAAGCACAAATCTCCTTATTCTAAAATATGTTCCTGAGCATGAGGTAGTTGCCATTACCTAAAAGAGACCCAGATGCTTACATGAGACTGTTCAAAGGAAGGAAAAATTACAAGTTACAAAACAATGGTAGCTTGTAGTATGAAATGCGTAACCTCTCTTTAGCTGCACAATTTACTTTGTCTGAATGTAATACCACACCTTTTTTTCATTAACTTAACTTTTATTTCCTCCAGTGCAAGTATTTTTTACACCTAAGCTGGTTACAATTCTCTTGAAGATACAGTCCTTATTGCTAATTTCTTCATTAAAGTGCCTTCCGTAGTATGACAACCATTCTTGGTAAAAAGTGAAACATTAAGTTCCTGATTTTCCCAGTTTTTCATTCTGTGAACTGTTTCACAGAGATTATCTGCATTTTTCAGTGCTAACTCAATGAAAACAAACTGTTATCCTGTACAGAAAATGCTTGTTTGCTCTTCCAGCAGGGAGAACCTGTAATTTACCTGTTAACAGGAGATAATTTGCTGCATTTATCTTCTTAGCTGCAAGAAAAATTTGACAATAATGTCGGAAGTTTTTTAAGTTGAGCTAGGTTGAAGAGAGGAAAGAGCAGCATGGATCACAAGCTACCTCACAAATTATTATTCCCATGCTTTTAATTGCTCTACTTGAACAAATGTAACATTTGAAAATAGTTTTTTCCTAGGAACACAAAATTGATACAATCGTCCAAAAAGCAGGAATTTCCTTCTTGCATCATCTTTGAGACTTTGTAGCTCCACTTCTCTCTTGACAATTCTTTCACAGCTACTGACTTGCCTGAAAAGGGAAACTGCAACACCTTTGCATCAAAAACATAACCAGCTTCAGCTCTCTCTTCTTAAGCTACAAGAGCTGGCTCGGAACCTAAGAGGCAAAAAAACCACACAAGAATCCGCTGCTTTGACTGGGCTAGGAAAAGCAGGATCTATCCCCAAAGTCCAGACCTGAGCAAGGTCACCTCAAAATATCCATAAGATAATGAGATTTCCAGGCTATGAATTTTTCTTGGAGAGCTTTTGTAAGAGGCAGAAAACTTTACATTACAAATAATAGAGGTTGGTTTGCTGGGTTTTATATAAATCAGTCTCCTGTCACACGTTTTCCTGTTTTATTACTATTTTTAAACTGCCAGGTGTGAAACTTGGCAGATCCTAGTTTACAATTTTTTTTTTTTGAGTGAAGTCTTTTGCTGTCAGCTGACAGCTGATTTACTGTCATTGCCTTCATATATGTCACTGGGGTAAATAAACCAAAACAAATTATTCTTTACTACAGGAACTGAATTTATTGCCAGCACCAACAGCTCTCCTCCTCCTTGAGTTTTTGGAGATGACCTCTTGTCATTGCAAACCTAATGCTGGCTTTGTGGCCCATGAGGATTGCATCAAATCTCACACAGTGGAATCAATCAACAATGTTATCTTTCAGTATTTTTTGCTTGTTTAAGCAGATAAATGAAAACAGACAAAAGTCAATATATCAGTGATTTGGTTATACAAACAACTAAAAGAATCTCAGGTATTTGGGATACCCAAATAACATATCTGGAAAGAGATGTGAGTCTGTGGGGTCCAAGTGTCTCAGGAACTGCAAAGTACATGCCAAATGAATGGAGTTTATGGATCGCCTTGTTTGATGCTTGAGACAACAAAAGAAGGAACACAGGAATATCTAAAAAATAGGTAGAGGTAGTGCTTCAGACCCAAGATTATGGAAAACATGAATAATAAACAAATAGTTTGTTTGTCTGTTTTAAAGAACACACTCTAAATGAGGAGAAGAAAGGAGAGAAGGTAGCACTGGAAGCTCTTAGCATGCTGGGAGATGTTGCTGTGGGTGGTGTGCTTTCAAGTGTGTTGAATGTTGTACATAAACTGATTGAGACCAGATGTAGTTTGTGCTTTTGATATGGTGCTACTGATTTGTTTTTCTCTACTGAGTCTAAATTAAATTCAGTGTTGATTTCCTGGATCTAAAGTATAAGATAGCAAATATTCTACATAAGCAGCTTATAGCAGTTACAAAGAATAATGGTTTTGTGTTAACATGAGAAACATTGACATACCTTGTTTTTCATGTTGTATTTTTTAAGGGTGAGAACTTTCCTGGAAAGCAATTTCCAGGCAGTTCCAACATTACTTCTATAAACTCTCACCTTATTTTTAAAGTATTGTTTCTTACATTGAAAACTATTTTCTTCTAATGAAATCATTACTCTCCCATATGTGTGTTTGAGCCACAAGTCCGAGAACAACTCACACAGAGTCCAGTTTCCTGCTAATGAGTTGATATTGAGCTGACTACGAGCTGGCAATGTATCAACTGCTCATCATTAAATCATTCCGAAAATGAACATTAATGAACTTCACCAATGCAAGGTAGCTCATACTTCTTCTGATTTCCAATTCACAGCAAAGTTGAACTCAGCCTACACTGCTGACTTCACTGAATTGCTGTGCAATGAGCTACCATAACAACAATGAGGTTTTGCATGTATATATTGGACATTCTCAAACATATTAATTTGGTCATCCAATGCATTACATCTAGTCCACTGAACTTCCAAATGGAAATGGACAGTCCTCATATCCTGCTTTAAACTGTTAACTCCATGTTGGAAGAAAGTACTTCTAAAGAAAATTCTTTTTAATGCAAAAGTTTTGTATTCTGTTAACTTTTTCCTCTACAGCAGTGAAAAACAAAGAAACAAAATGTAATTCAAATGTCCTTAATTTTGTAATTTGATTGGGCGGGGTGGTTATTTTTTTTTTCTTCTTGTTTTGTGTTTTTTCTCAGTGTTATTTAAATGGGGTGTTTAAATATCAAAGCTTCATAACCCACATTTCTCTGTAGTAGTCTGGCACCATATCACACGTGCAGAACTGAAAAATTTATTTGCAAAGAAGCCTCTGTGTGACAGGCTTACCTTTTTTCACTGAGGAGAGGTCTATGTAGATTAACATATACTGCTGGACAATTGTTCAGAAATGGTTATCAGTCTCTCATCTTCACACATTGAAATAAATCTCAGAAAAGAGTTACAAAATTGAAGGTCTCAAAGGCACATTTTACGGGGAGAGATTCAGAGGTCAGTCTGTTCAAAGAGGAGGTTAGGAAGATATTTGATCATAACTACATCCATGGAGATAAGAGGAATCTCAGACTAGTACATTAAAATATTGATATGCATGCAGCCAAAGATCAAACTCTGTGACTGCAGCAAGAACCAGCTAAGTCTTCATTTCTTGTAAATTGCTGCTGAGGATCAGTTTATCACTGTAAACTGTGTCATTTCAGGAGACATTTAGCCATCCCTGCTCCGGTGGGCAGCAGCCTATGGGAAGGGGCGGGTGAGCAGAAGGGGCAACTTTGCTGCAATGATCTTGTCTGAGCCTGATGTCGAATACATGTTAACATCTTTGGATAATGAGATATGAAACACCAGGGAGCTGAAATTAGAAATATTCAAATGCAACATGAAATGCTTCCTTTGGAGAAAGAAATAACTATGTTGTTGCCCTGATTTCTTCAGCTTTCTGATGTTTCACAGCTTTGGATGTTTTTTCATAGTTCTTGGTTTTCTCACACATGGGTGTTACAAATAGAAGCAATGTTTTTGTTAAGACAAAGTTGGTTTACTTTCCTTCTCTTGGAGGAATGGACAGCTAATGGACAGTTGTCTTGACCAATGGGATGGGAGAGGTGTCAGCCTTCTCCAATCCCTGGCCTGTGTAGAAATACTATAAAAATAGAGTCAAATGTTGTAATAAATAGTTCATACCTTTTCACCAGACAGAGTGCATGTGTGTGTGATTGTGTGCCCAACAGCAACACTATGTGAACAGTTTCCTGTAAGATCCAATAGATTTCTCATTATAGGATGTGTTTAAAACAAAACCAGATGTCTACTACAACCTATACATGAGTAGGAGGTCGGGCCTTTATGAAGACATAAGTGAATTGAATTCTGTTACTTATTTGTGAAGTCATCTCAGGCCCTTCTGGCCTCTAAATACATGAACCCAAGAGCCTTTGACAGAAGAGCAAAATTGCTATTCAAGGTATTGCCTTGCTACAGGAGCATTTGGTCAGAAAAACCATGAAGTTAAAATATGTTCTATTTGCTGGTGACAAAGAAGTTGTCATAGTCCTTTCCAAAAAGCATTTCAGGCTTTGGAAATTGCCACCTGCTTCTCTTCCCATGTTTCACTAATATGAACTTGAACTACCTTTTCTCTCCTTCATGTTACAATCACCTTTAGTTCCTCAGGTGTCCAATAGGAGAGAAAAAAATAGTGCTGAGAACACGATACACCTGAGATTTATATCTGCACTGGAAAGATTTTTCTCTATATTCCAGTTCAGGAGGGGGGGAAAAAAAAAAAAAAATCTGTGCTTGCTTTTGTTGTTGCAGTTGGTTTGAACTTTTAAAGCATGTTAAACCACCTTTGAACTTTGTGGAAAGGGACTTGAAAAAGTTGGAGTTTTTTAAGTTTAAAAGAAGAATGTTTCCTTTTTAAAAGAGTGAATGCAATAAACAGGGTATAACAGATTTAAAGATACACTATACTTTTTGAGGATGCAAGATAGTCAACCAGATGGGTTGACTATGATTGAGCTAAATGTGCATGCATGCCCACAGAAGCACTCACACAGAGAATTTCCTTCATGAGTGAGGACTATTAAGCACACTGACATTCAAATACCATCTACATTTATTGTGTTTCCTAATTTAAGGACACATAACTATATTTAAATAGTTTTACATGTAACTGTATAATTAATTACAAAAAGCAACAATGCTGATAACCAGGATACCCATGTACCTTCCCAGATAAGTTTGCATTGCCTACTTGCCTTACAACCATTTGTAGTAGCCGGCTACTTCTCTCTGGCCTCCAAGTACATACTTTGTCATCTCCCTGCACCAGTTTTGGAGTAAACAGTGCCTCTAATCGTAACAAAAGAATCCTAGGGAGATTGTGTAGCAAATTTAACCTACCAACTTATATACAAACAAAGGAAATACAGTCACCTCTCCTCAAAAGCCTGTGTTCTAGGTTTTCTTGAAAGGATGGCAGCATTTACTGAGGTGCCCCTAACTGTTCAGTTTCCAAAACAGATCTGTACCTTTGTTCTGAAGACTAGACCTCTCCAATCTTTTTTATTTGAGCACCAAAATTTTCTAGTCACTTTTCACTACCTTGGCTCAAAAGCACTGTAAAAGAAACCACCTTACTAGTTCAAATCAGGAAAGAGTCTTTCATTTAGTCCTGCTCCTGACACTGCAAATACAACTAAGTAGAAATCAGTACTCCAGTTATAAAATGTCCTCTACAGCCAAAATTTACTTATTTTAATTTGCTTTTCACAGAACCTCATAGCACCAGGGGACTGCTAACAACATGACTCAAACCACGAAGTAGTGATGCACTGCAATAGCTTTTACACATCTCTATGCAGACCCTGTCTCATAGCATTTTAGCACTGAGTAAAAACAGAGGTGGCAAAATCCTATGCCACAGGAGAAGCACAAACATGGATAACAGGGTTCGCCATGCACTACTAAACTTGTCCAGCTGCTAACACATGCTGTTGTGGCTGCCTGGATGCTGACCTTGGCTTGGGCTGTAGCTGAGGAAGTGAGTACCTGGCAGCACATTGATCCTTGGAGGCCAATATGTCCATGCAGTATCAATGTGATGCAAGGCTGAGGCAGAAGGCAAAGATCTAATCAAGGACATCCACAGATGCACTTAGAGCTGCATGGCAGAGTAGAGTGGTGTTTGTGACTCTCAAGGGCACTAGCAGCAAAGGGAGGGCTAGAGGACTCTTATCTACCTTCTTTCCTCCTCGCACATTCAATACAGATAGAAAAATACTGTAACTCTTCTGGGATTTTTGACCAAAACAGCCATATTCTCAAATAAAAAAGGGGAGTATTTGAGCTATATGGCAGCAATTTCTTCCTAAACAGGATTTTTTTCATTATTAACTCAACTGCTTTGTGTTCCCTTCAAAACAGGAATATACTAAAAAATCCCCCCCATGAAGAACATTTACAATCTTTCTTGCAATTTTCAAAAGCCTTGGGAATTTTCTCTAAGTTTCTACCTATGTCAGCAATTTTAAAAATAAGTCCCTTTCATTTGGTAGGCAGATTTATCAATTGAAGCTTCCCTATTTATACTCGAAATTAAATAAGCAGAAGTTACAGTTGCTCAGACCTTTGGGTCAAAATACTCAGAGAATCAACTTTTCCTTCAGACTTTCCCCTCCATGTGTCAAGGTCAGGTCCTCACAAAAATGATCTTCCCCTTACGGCAGGCTGAGGCAGTAGGAACAAGCCACCTAAGGTTTCTAATCATGAAAAAAACTAAAAATTGTAAGGCCTAGACGTAACTCTTTCACACAAGAAGCAACTTCTCTGAGAGAAAGAAATGTTACTTCTTTTTCACTTTCCTGGGACATGGTCTTGGATCAATTTTTATATTTGCAGACTAAAGTATTAAGTATATCTTTCTTGTGGGGTTGCAATGGGTCACTTCAAATAAATGTAACATTTACGGTACCTCAAATTTTGTCTATAATGCAATACTTCTTGTTCTCACTGTAGGAGATACTACAAATACCACAGTAAAGCTCAAATATCAGAGGGCACTAAAGTGCTGGGTTTTTAATGGCAGTTTCAAAATAAAAACCTCATAAAACTGTGGTTATCTTAGTACTAGTGGTTCTCAGGAATGAAAGACAATGGGATATTCAGGTTCCAGAAGTAAATCCACCGAAGTCAGTGGGGTAAGAGCTAGAATTAACTTGACCTTTGGAGAAAAAACATTGTGTGAAGGTTGGAAGTGGACTGGACTTCAGGACACTGGTTTTCAACTAAACAAGAAAAGCTGGAGAAGTTGTGGGCTTCCTGAATGGATCCCCGAAAGCATCAGCTGGGATACTGCAATAGCTGTTTGCAGCAAATGGTTCAATTTTTGCTGCCTACAGGGTCAGAGGAAGGAGGAAAAGGAGATGTGGGGGGATTGCTAAGAGAAGTGGAAATCATAGCTCAAGTGGCAGAAGTGAAATGAGAGGGGGGAAAAAACCTCAAGAGTGGAATGTGAATGTCTTTTTCACCATCAGCAAAGAGCCAAAAGCAGATGAGAAATTTCTTCAAAAAGTTGTAATATTTCAAAGAAAGAAGTCCTAGGGCAATGACTAACACAGTAGAGAGTTGTCAGTGTAAACCCCAGCTTATGTGGTTTGTGCTTGCTTTTGCTACCCCTTAAACCCAACTAAACTGCTCACAACTGAATAATCACTGCACTGCGGCTCTGGAGAGACCATGAAATGAAAAGCAAAGTCTAGTCCCTGGCCAATCTGACCAGAGAACTACATTAAAAATAGGTATAAACCCATGTATAAGTCCAGTGTGTCAGAGGGAGTTCAACTCCCATCCTTATGATTTATAATCATGTCTTCCTAAACAACAAGCCATGGCACATCCTAGCTGCCTTGCTGTATTTATAAATTATTTCCAGTGGGGGTAAGGGTCTTCATCTTCATTCTAACACTGCCCAAAATATCTTTTGGAACTAGACTGGACAAACCAGCAATTAAAAGGTGTAAGAATTCAGCTTGCAAGGTACCCCAGAAAGTCTCTGGTCCAACCATCTGCTCAAAGCAGGGCCAGACACAAGATTGAGACCAGAGCATTCTCGATCTGCACCTCGAAAACCTTAAAGGATGGAGACTTCACAGCCTCTTTGGACAACCTGCTCCACTGTCTATGTGCCAACTTGAACATCTCATCTCAACTAATGTCTATTATCCCTTATTCAGCCACTATGAAATACTGTGAGGAACTTGGCTTCATCTTGCTGTTAACCTCCCTGTGGTTACTAGAAAATGAAAGGTAAAGAATATATTTACATATACAAAGCATTATAGGTCAACATTTAATATTAAGATAGATCCACATTAATGAGTATGAAGTCTAAAAGACCATAAAGTTTTACAAAACATAATCTGGATATAAGTTTCACAAATGCATTGTGCTGCAATGTGTGATCAAGAACAGGGTACAAAATGCACTTTCACTTCTCTTGTTGTGCAGGAGTGAGAACCTGATACAAATCTGTGGTTTCCACAAGAAATGTCTTTGATATCATAGGCAAGGTGTATCATTCACATGGAAATAAACCAGGAATAGTCCTATTTAAAACTTGCCAAGTCACATGCTTTCAGGCCAAAATGGCAGAGAAGTCGATAGAAAATTCTCAAATTAGAGCACTAAAAAAAAATTCAAGAAAAAAAAAATCAGCTCAAACAACTTGCTTCTTCGTGAAGGTTTTGTTTATTTTATCTGGAATAATCTACATTTTCCTTTGTCCATGATCCTCTAATCAGTCTATCTGGTACCACTTTTCTGCTGGCAAAACAGGGAGGCAGCTATGATGCCAGAATGCCTGAAGCTTGCCTCAGGCATATCCCTGCTAGTTTAAAACTTTTACCACCTTCCTGACTAGCTCAGCAGTGTACTGATCCAAATATTACAACTTATGGACTTGTGCCCTTGACAGAAAGAACTGTTTCAAAGCTTGAAATTCCCAAGTCTTCTCTTCAAGAGGGAAAAAATAAAATATACATATGTATCTATATATATATATAACACAATTTAAAAAGGATACATTAAGAAAACTAAATTAAATGTGCTATATACTTTAGTCAGGAATTTAAAATCTTCCACACATTATTTTCAAACTAGCTTCCCAATAAATGTTTCATACAATTTACCCCCTAAAATCCACTCTTCTTTACTGAAGAAGTCCTTCAGCATCACCGAAAGGTTTGTGTAACGAAAACACAGAATATCAGACCATGGGGCAACATTTAATAATCATATCGTATTTGACACGTGCAGAATATATCTAAGTCCAAAAATCATTAAATATTTTCAGCCATACAATTTATGCTGCAGCAGCAGAGAAGCAGAAGAGAATCAGATGGGTGCTGGCAGCACACTAATTTCTTGTTAAGTGGAACTTAGGCATGTCTAAGTGAATCCAATGGCATAGGCACCTTGGTTGATGGGTTCTCCATCAACAAAAAGACAAGGCCCACCATTAAATGACACTCTTATGATGGAAAGGCAAAGTCTGGTGATCTTGTCTGTGAGAAAAGAGGAAACAAAGTAACTCCAAACTTGGGAGGTCCAGAAAAAAAAATCATTGCAAGCTCCATGTTGAGATATGGCCATGAACATCTCCTTCCTCACTAGGTAGTGTCCCAAGCAGCAGTCAAGAGCAAGTGGTCCACACCCACCCTCCCTAGGTCGGAGTTAGCAGCCCAGAAGGCACCACAGAGAATGCATTACCCAGGATGAACTTCCCCTGTATGTGGAGAAACCCCGGGCACATTCCCAGCACTGCTAGGTGCATGTCAATCAATCTTTGTGAGGGTAACATCATCCTGCACCATTCAAAATGTGAATCCACCCTCTCTTTTTACTGTTTGTTCCAGCAGCTGCCTCTCCATGGGTTCAGGCCTGAGGCTGAAGGCAGCGGGAGGAAGACTTTCAATCCCCATCCCAATACCCTCTATATTTCAAATTTTCCAACCTTGAATTGACAGAGGACATGGCAGACGACTGTGCATGCAGCCAAATGCAGCTGTCTCTAGCACTTGCTCAAAGAATAGACAACGTAGGGGAACTAGCTTAAAACTGCCAGATGGTGCCTGATTTACATTTGCTTCCTGGCAAGGAAGCACTGGTGCTGAGTGACTGCTAAAGTCTCCTAGAGCCTGCAAAAATTTACAGCACTTTTCACGCAAGACCTTATCACCTTCATGGACATTTTTGTAAAAGGAGCACATTTAGGCCCAATCAATATGGAAAACTCTAAAGGAATAAGTAAGACATCTCACAAGCTCAAACGACTGATAACATAGAGCCTTTTAGGAGTTGGTAAGTGAGAACTTCCTCTATAAATTTACTGTATACTTACTTCTACCACCCCCTTTCCTATTCTCCTAAAAGTTTTCATGCTGACACCAGAGGCAAGAGGAAAAAATCTCTTACCATACCT
The DNA here is from genome assembly GCA_013397315.1 of Donacobius atricapilla. Lineage (NCBI taxonomy): Eukaryota > Metazoa > Chordata > Aves > Passeriformes > Mimidae > Donacobius > Donacobius atricapilla. The sequence goes on from WBMY01001276.1 coordinate 327,349, forward strand.
AAGTTATTTCAAGGCACTCTTCTTGCTTTAAGCAACTTAAGCAAATGGTTTAAATCAAAATTTTGTCTTGCCTCCAAGCATCTTAAGGGTCTATGGAAGATGTTACAGGATTTTCATTTCCACTGCAATGTGATAAACACTGCTACAATTACAGGCACCATTCTTGGCAGCCTCAGATGCACCGGCCTTGCCTGTCTGGACTGCCTTTGAACTTCCCCTTCTAAACTCTTTCCTTTATATGACACCATGATCTAGGGGAAGGAAGCTTGTGCTGGCCTGCACCTGCTGTACATGCAGTCAGAGCACAAGAAGCTGCCTCATTTTAATTTGGCTAGTTAGAGCAAAAGCTGAAGGTTTTACCCTGTAACTTCTGTACTTTTGATGCTTGAGACAGTCTGATGGAAGCCAGCTCAGCTCTCACCTAAGTCACCCCTCAACTCTCCCATCCTCCAGTCACACCCAAAGTCTGCTGAGGTCTTGCGTAGGCATTAAAATTCCTTAAAACTCAGCTTGACAGAAAAACACTTTCTTTACAGAAGGTTCCACCTGAGAAACACACATCCAACTCTCCGGACCATAACAGTTGAGGCTTGCACTTAACAGGGCATTTTCTGTCTTCCCCAGCTTCCTCCTCTGCCCCATGAGAGGGGCGGGTCTCCTCACTCTCAGAGGGTCCTTGCTAGGGTGGAGACAGAACTAAAATAAATAGAGAAATTTTCTTACAAAATATCAGATTGCATCCTCTGTGCAAGACATTTCCATGGCTGGCTACAGCCTCCTCATTCTCCACAGCATGGGCCTGAGCACTCCCTGTAAATATACGACACCCAATGAATAATGTCTGGCTCAGCAGCAACCTGTCCCTGTTCTGTCAGCCTTTTCTGATCCCTTTTGTATCGCTGTGTGATCCTCCATATTTATCCACTTCCTCTTTTTATCCTTAATAAAATTGTTTTGTTCACACTTATAATCTACAAGCAGTTTAAGAACCATTCAGTGTTCCCAGCACCCAGAAGAACAAAAAAGCCAGTAGCTTTGACATACAAGAACAGATATATAGTGTCTGAAAGAAATAAAGCACAGATCCACATACCAGCCCAGGAAATAAATTTCCTATCAGGGAGAATTCATTCCCACTTGTAGTTGGACTATACTAAATTATACCAGCTCAGTGATAAAGTGATTAGTCCATCCTCTGCTACACTTCCCCATTCAGTTCATGTGGAAATAATAAATGTGCAGTTTACACATTGCTTGCAAAAATTAATAAACACCAGTAAAAAAATCTACGCTGTCCAGCACCACATCACTTGGGCACCTCCAGGTTCAATATTTTGCTGCAAATCACCACCATTTATTTAGACTCTTTCCATGTGTGAGACAATGCTTATACCCAAGTCACTACAAAATAATTGTTCAGGTTGCAGTTATTTTGTCAAACTCATTAATAATATTGAGAAATATCTGTATTTCAATCATGCCATCATTGCAAATTCAGTAATGTTAAAAAATATCTATCAATTCAGTATGTCAGAGATTATTTTATATATGTATAAAGGTGTTATTGTTCATCAGCTCTTATCCCTTAACATTTGCTTCACTACTTCATTAATAAAAATGACTTAGCATGTGCAGTTCCCATTACAGCTCCCCATGCTCTCCCATTTGTATTTTTCATAATTTTCAAAAATTACAAAAATATCACATCTTCTTTTCAGTTTCCACTTCAGATTCCTACAGTCGCAGCAGTCATTTTTATCTATTTGAAGGAAGATTACAAATTCATGGACTAATTTCAGGAACACTGTAGAAAATCTATTAGAGCAACTTACCACATACTGCAGTTTCAAATACTAATGATTCAGCATTGAACTCTTACAGTAAAAGCTTTAATAATCAAATCTAGGAAGTCTTATATAGAATATATCCTCTATTTAGTGTCAATGTGAAATCTAATTTGCATTAAAGAAACTATTGGTTACAAAAAAATTAATAATGATGAAAATAAGTGTGTCTTAAAGTACAGCCTTAGAAGGATAAACTTAAATTGGTCTTTCAAGTTCAGCCTTCCATTTAATTTTGATTTTTCAGACCTAGAATTGTATTAAAACTTAAAAGTCAAGTACACAGCTGGTTTGGGTGTATTTGGAATTAATTTCTTGTGAGAAATATGGTGTTGTACCTACTACCCCCTTGTTGTAAGGAGCAATCAATAATCTGCAGAAGTGGCAGCCGCTTAGGCTTCAGTGTTCACCACTGAAAAATCTAGCTCATTAGATCTTAGCTATATTTGCAGCTTAGCTATGTAGCCTCTGCAGGGCTAATGAGTAAAAAGCAGTCAAGACTTATTTTAGCCATAAAGTGAAAGGTCTGACTGAATGCACACAAATAGATGTCATGCTGAGGAAGAAGACACTTTCATTACCTAGCAACTTTCCTGAGTAGAGGCCCACTATAAAATACATCTATCCATCTTCAAGTTTAAGAGTCTAGTTAAAAGTCTGAGCTTATTTTTCTTTGCCTTTTGTTAAGGGAGCAAACAGTTCATATTTAAGGTTTCATGGTTGTAAACAAAAGAGAAGAAAATCACAGAAGACACCCTAAAAACTAAGACACCTATACCAGTTTTCCCAAACACAGAACAACAAAATTTCTCATACAACTCAGCTTAAATATCAAGCAGCCCGAAACAGATCAGCTAGAACTAATTTTTTTTACCATGTTAGCAACTGTACTTGCACATACTAATAGCACTTGAGAAGGCCATGTAGAGGAACCAGACCAAAAAGGAGCAATGACCTCTTTTCAATTGCAGCAGCACTTGCTTTGTCCCAGTCATGAAGATTATTTTGTGACCCATTGCTAACAGTGAGAAGAGGTGATTGTTTCTCGTGAGGAGATGAACAGGCACAGAGCAGCTCCCTCTCACTGCTCTGCAGTAGTGTCTCTTCCAGTCTTCCCTTCCACAGAGGGAGCACCGAGAAGACAGCAGGACACAATGTTCAGTATGAACTGCTTGAAAGCTTCAGCAGTTTAGCACAGTAAATATTTTTTCTCCCACTTCCCTTAGTGGCAGAAATCAATACAGTTGACTAATAGAAAGTCTCTCCTTCTTCAAATGTTCTAACATAGGAATTTCAGAGAATTAACCTTCAAAATGTTTCTTTGTGCTTTCTTTAACTTTACAAGAAATGAACACAGTTCATGTCACTGTTCTTGTTTCTGTAAGTGATTGACAAGTGCTTCTTTTCTGCCTGCAGGCCAGGAGAAAGTGTAATCTGCAGCTATTTTAAGACCATTAGTAAATGTTTGCAATTTAGAAGAGCAACTGCCAAAATAAATGCAGATACGTACATTCAAAAATAAGAAGCTTGAAAGGCCAAAAGCTCCCACAAACCTGATCAAAGTTACTTAAAGTGGGCAAGGCTCAAAACATACAGATGTCGACTTTTAAATGCTATTCCTCATAAAAGTTGCAGACCAAATACAAAGTTCTGGTTTTCTTAGAAAAAGGGTGTTTTTTCCAAACAGACAGAGGGCTCAGCTTTAGGTGTTTGCTTTCTGAAATTTCTGCTACTGTAAAAAAAGTGGGTGCTCTATATAATCCTTTTTGCTAAAACTAAAATAAAAACTTCCCTGATTGGTGGTTGAAGTTAATGGGGATAAATAAATTGCTTTATATCCCAATGGACATGAAATTTCCAAAGTTTTAGATTCCAGTTGAATGAGAAATTACTTCTGCAGCCCAGTCAGCAGGATTAAATATAACTGTGTGGTTTTCTAATCTTATCAGAATCTGACAAAAATCAGAAAATTCATAGCCTCGTAACTGCAAGTTGTGAATGCACAAGCCACAGACTTTCCATTTAGGGAATCGTAATTTGTGCTGCTTTTGCTTTCACAATGCTAGGTTAAAATTTAGGAATCCTTGGGAGACTGGCAAACAGCTCCCCAGTGCTGACAGCAGCAGCATCTGGAGGGCACAGAGGAACAGATTATGTCAAAGGACCTCCTTCAGCTAGACAAGCCCTATTTTCACACTTCCCCAGGCACACCTTGTTCTCAAAGGTGCTCTGAGCTCTCAGGCATAGTTAGTTAATAAACCATGCTAAGCACAAATCCACTGGCTAGAGCTAAGACTTTTCTCCTTTTTCGTGTCTCTCTATTTGGCAACTTCATCAACAAACACTTCCAAACAGACATTTAGAAGAACTTGTAGCTGATGAGTTTGCTCTGCCCCAGGAGGTGGGGTGGGGGACCACTGAGCTGGTGTTTGCTCCAGCACTGCTGTGCTCTGGCCCAAGCCCCAGTTTTAGCAGACTGATAGAAATGAGCTTTCATCAGGGGAAAAAAAAAAAAAAANACAGTTTCTGAGTAGCACCTGAAAGCTCACAGACAAGCTACTCTCTGCCCTGGACTCATTTGCCCTTCAAGCACTTAGGGTGAGTGAGTGAGGCTGTGAGTGCTATCACACTTCATCTCCCCCAGCTAAAAATAGCAGCCACAGTGAGATGTACCCTCAGCCAGCGAAGAGATTGCACTCGTCCCTCCTGGCTGGGGCCAGCACTGCCCTGCTCCAGGTTTTTCTCAGCTCCCAGCTGCATGCCACACCACTGGTGGGCTAGGTGACACGTGGCTGCGCTGACAAAAAGGTTGAACTGTACACCTTCCACCAGTGCTGTGCCTCTCATCCTCTCCCCCCACCCTTCTCTCTGCCCCTCTCCATTGGAAGGTCTTGGTGCTGCCCACACATCCCTTGTGGCCCCACGAATGGAACTCTACCTGTGGTAGCACAGCCACCCCAGCATAGCCCACAGCATGGTCTGGCTGGGTTTCTCCTGGAGTGAGGCTTGCACAGGGAATAATCTAATTTAGGAATGGGGCACAGAGTTCAGATATTCATCCAGAGTTTAAGAAGCAAATGAACTTTTTATTCTGCCAAATTTGGCTAGAACTTGCAGTACTTACTCAGGAAATTCACCCCCAACATTTGAATTTAAGGGGAATTTTGGCTTAGGAGACACCAAAAACCAAACACCTTAACCCTAAGATACAAATTTTTAATTTTTCTTCGAAATTCTCATGAGATTTCTGGTTGGTTTGGTCCAAACTACAAGAGCAATCTCAACGTGCATTTACCCTTCTGTTTCCAGTCACAATCTGGAGCATCAAATGTTGAGCTAAGTGACAATGAAAAATATCTGAGAAAAACTGAAGAGATAAAGAAAACAGAAAAAGAGTTCAAGCACTGGGGGCAAACATGACAAAACCTCATTTTATGCCTGGATTTTTAAAGAACAAAAGCATGCTCTCTCATCCTTCTGTAAGAAATGCATGTTTTAAATGTGTCCATTATGTAAAGAATAAAAACACGTGCAATGCCACATGCACAAAAAGTTCTCTCTTTTGACTATGCTAAGAGCCAGTTTAGTTTGAAACACCTACAGCCAGCAAGTGCTGCCAGTGCTGAACATCTTCCTGTGCGCAAGGGAGAGGGTGTTGCTGCAGCACACGTGTTCTTTGTTACGCGTGGAGGCTTTGTAGGAGAAAGTCATCCACTTTCTCCCCAGCAGTAACAAGCTCAACAGCCATCTAATTGTGTATGGCAGGAATGTAAATGCCTACTTCCCAGTACAGCCAGGAGATACCATTTTATTTCTGGCTCATCTAGCTCTTCAGTCTGTTGTGTCCCTGAGGATAATTAGTCCTGAACTCAGGGAAACTATTTATCTTACACTGGGGATAGTCTATCAAATACTTCTTCACACAAAAACTCATTTAAAAGGATAAAAAACACTCCCTGAGGAACTGAATATATTTTCAGTCTCCTAGTCATTTCCAGCAGGTGACATATCTGAAATCACAGAGCCTCCCCTTGGTAACTAGGTGAGCACAAATTAGCATCATTTTGAACTGGGGAAGCTGCACCACAGCAGCCTCCGAGGAGCAAGTTCTGTTTGTTGTAAACAAATCTGATTTGCTCGCGTTTGCCTCCCTGAAAATATTACACTGCAGTAATATACAGAGAAAGGTGTTTTAAAGGGCAAGCCCTCATCATCACTGGAAACAGGCACGGTTTTTATCTCCCCAGTAGAGGAAAAATAAACATGATAGTTCACAGCTACCACAGGTAGTGGCTGCAAAGTAAACTCTCACCAGAAGTTCCCCCCAAGGCTCCCTTAAATATTCCATAACTAGCTACATCCAAATGCATCTCCCAAAGGATCAAAGAACAATTTTCTTTCACTTGATAGAAGGCACTGAGTGGTTGCTAACACTTTACAGTTATAGTCCTTTTGCTTCCATTACTTGCAGAAAGAAATACTCTCTGAGGTTTTTCCTGATTGTTTGTGCCAGCAGAGCTTTATTTTGGCCAGAGATGCTCACAGTGTTTTGCTGAGAGGACAAACATCTTGTTCAGACCCCATTCAAAGAGGGAGCTCAGCACCTACAGCAGCTTGGCAGGTCTCTGACCATGCAGCTAGAGGCGTGCTGGTTCAGCAAAAAGGACTAGGGCTATAAACAGGGTGCACCCATCTAGAGGTAAGTTCTAGGTGTTAACTACAGACATGTCCTGATTTCCATACTTGGAGAAATAAAGTACCTCTAACATATTTTAAAATTAAAGAAGTTAAAGAACTGGCACTACTACATCTGCCTGGGTCTTCTCCTGCATGCCGACACAGCACCTGTGCACTTAATTCTTCTAAATGAGAAATTAGAGCAAAGCCCTTCACGGATATTGGTGGAAGACTGTGTCCTCTGGAGCATGCAGAAGAAGCACTTGCTCCTTACAAATAACACCAGGTAAATCTGGAAGCCTTTCATGGTTTTCAGCTCTTGCTAAGGAAAAACTCCTAGTTAAGAACTGAATAATGATACAGAGCTAAGACATGTTCCTACCAATCCATCAGGCTAACTGGCCATGATATGCTGTCTGGATAATAAATGTCACTTAGGGCTCATTAACATGTCCTTTATTAAAACCTGGGTAGAGAGGGCAGAAATAAAAATTATGCAAAAGAGTGCATAAAGCTGACACCACCCCGGACCCCATGGTGCAGGTAGGTGACATGTCGGCTCCATGAGAGTTTGCCCTTGCTTTCCTGTGGACACAGGGATTTCCACTCTGAAACAGCAAATCAAGTGCAAGACCCCATTTCAGCATGTTCAGCTGTGACCACTGGAGAACACAGTGGTTTTAGAACTGTGTTGACCTACTGTAGACAGATATGCACACACAATACCTCTAGTTTTTCTATACTAAACTCCCATGGAAATTATTTCAAAATATGAATTCTTCATTGGCAAAGCTCTTCCCCTTCCTCTGATCTGAGAAACTAATCCCTACTCCTCCCTGTTGGGTATTTGTGAATTCATGGATTAAGGAGGTCATTAAAAAATGCAGATTGGAAAAAAAAAAAGAGCAAACAAAATGTGGAGAAATTTGAAAAGGGCTGATTATACTTTTTACATGACATTTCTTCACCTTAGGCAGGGTGAGGAATTTCTCCCTCTATATATGCACAGCAAGGGGCAGATGCTTCTTTTGAAAGGGACTGCCACCCCACCACCATGACCAAGGATCTGAGTTCTAATTTGGTTTTGTTTCCATCTCTATAATGAAAAATTTCCATTGGCAACCATCCTACTTAAGGTCTGGATAAGGAAATGGGGCCAGGATGTCCTCTTTGCAACATGTTGCTGATGATCAGCGTTTCTGAAGTCTCCAGAAACTCAGAACCACTTTGGCTGAGGGGAAAAACAAACTTCAGGTGGAATTGTGAGAGGGGAACAGAAAAGATGCTCTAAATGGCTTTGCCACTGGAAAGATCCTAACACAAAACACAGATCATAGGTACCTGGACACCTCAGAAGATATGTTTATAGTGTCTCTGTGCCTCAATTTCACTATTTTTCCTGTATTGTAAAAGGCCTTTCCGTCCCAAACCCACAATGACAGGGCTTCATTAAGTGAGGTCTGGTGAAGGGCTTTAATGAAGACAAATGTGTTAAGTCGGCAATTATACTTACAAGCATGTTAAGCTATTAACAACAAAGACAGGAGCTGGGAAGGTCTGGCATAAGCATGTTGAACTTATCATGCTTTCCCGACCAAAGTGAAGTAGACACACTCAACAAGGCATGTCTCCATAGCAGCAAGAAGAGGCTCATATTAAATGTCATATTTATCTAGACTTCACCATGAACTTTATCACAGCAAGGGAGAAACAGGCCGACAAGAAAACATCAAAGGCCTGAACAATTACAATATATTAGACTCTTTAACAATACTGAAATCCCCAATGCTAAGTTCTTTCTACATTTTATTTAATTCTCTTTAACCTCCTGGGAATCTGAAATCAGGAAAACAAAAGGATGAAGCATCTGCCTTCTGCAGCATGCACAATGAATACAAGGACAAATATTATCAGATGCACTTGACAACTGTAAAAGCAACAGATTCTTTCCAGCCAACTCCTAGATAAGGAAGACAGCTGCCCCTGGGTCACAGGAAAGGAAGAAGTGATGCTTTCAGAAATTCCCCTTAGCTGAATTTCAGCAAATACCTTCTTCATGTGCGAGGTGAGTTTTTCCATTTCCAACAGAAATTGAGAGCAAAGCAAATGGATAGGACCTCTTAAAACAAAGTGTGTGGGCACAGGCATTAGCATCCTGCTTTTGAAACTGGGCAGATGAGGAAGAGAGCTAGGTAAGGTCTGGGACTGGGTTTTACAGAAATGAGGTGTGTGTTTGGAGGCTGTCAAAGGTATGAAACATGGACTCAGGGGGTTACAGGAGAGAGTAAGGAGTGGTAAATTTCGCATACTTGGGTTTAAAATACTCCGGAATGCTCATCTGAGGCCCTGCATAATCTAAGACCACCTACCTGTCTGGAGACGGGTTGTATATATTTACATTGAAAAATAACATAGCTCACTAAGTACCTGAGAACTTCCTTTTAAACATATATATAATAGTCATCCCTCTGGTAAAATCTTTATACCAACCTATCCTGACCCCTGTACCTGCATTTTATGAAACATCTGTCACTTGCTTTAGAGCACAGCAATTTTTAAATTTCTTACCACAATTCCTCCATACTCATGTCATTACCAGAAATAAAGACTTTGCAAATATGAACAAGGTGAAAGCTCTACTGATTGCACACAGAGATAAAGAATTTGTAATATATTTAATAATTGTTCTAAAAAGCAAACAAATGCATTACAATACCTTTGAGTGCACGTGCCCAAAGCAAAGTACATTCAAGGAAAAGCTGTTGAATAAGAAAATTATGCTTTTCACATTTTTTTCTAACTTAATTAAGGCTTACATTTTTCCTTCAGTTTTCACAAGAAGAATATATTACTATATGTGATCTTTTTATATTTTAGCCAGAATATGAAATACCTGGACCAACGGAAAGCAATTTAAAGCAACCTGAATAAACACATGCTCATCTGAAGGAGAAAGAATGTGAAATTTGCAGTCAAACTTCAGCAGTTCTTGAAACTACCATCTCACATGGACAGTCCACAGCACTCAGGAGGCCTGAGGAGAGGGACCTGCACTTGCACGAGGACCAGAACTCTACCCTCAGATTGGCAGCATGGAGGATCATACACATACATTTTCCTGAAGGTTTTTTTCTCTTCTGTAGTACCCCTTCCTATAAATTAAATTAGAGCTTTTCATAGTTCTAGGGAACCAAAGCCAGAGCATGTAGAAATTCAAATATTTGTACACTATAAAACCTTCTCTACTACAGGAATTTCCACAAGATTTTCCTCTGAGTTTTTCTTCTCCTTGCCTAATCTGTACTCACTAATAAATAAATAAATAATTGGATAAACGAGCAAACAAGCAAGACCATTCAGTCACTCAGAAAGTTTCGGTGTGGATTCTGAGAGCCACTGCTGAGATAAGGCTATATTTAACAAAAGCAAGAGAACAAAAATTTGAAAATCTCCAAGTACCTTGGTTCAATCAAAGACAAATGCCAAGTAGGTTATCAGAAGTGTACCTCACCCCGCAGTCGCAGCGCACTCTGTCCTCCTTTCATTCTGCACTTCAGGGTTACTGCTTGGTCAAAATTACTGGACTTCAGAAACTGAAAGTTTAAGATAAAAGTGAAAAGTGTGTCTCAGACAACTGTTGTGAAAATATATTCTTCTACTGAAGAACAGCACATTTTAATTATAAACAATATTAAAACAGAGCTGGGTGAACATTACCCACCATAAGCAGAAAATACAAAACTGATGAATGACGCATAAACAATGTATGAGGATCCAGGGTAAATTGCAGTCAAAAGATCTTCCACTTGAAAGAATTAGTCCTGAACATAATTATTTAGCATCTCTTGTTGTAGCAGCCCTCTCGTTAGAGGGTAGAAATGAGCCAAGACACAGACTGCTTGTTATCACAGCATGAAGAGGATCCTGGTGTATTCCTCTTCACAGCTCAGCCATCCTGACTCCAACCACTCACTGACTCTGGCTGCAGCAAGCTCCTACTGCAGGTTTCCCTTGCAGCCTCTGACTGCTGGGTATTTCCTGCTGAACTGTGACTGCATGTATGAGTTTGCAGACTCTGAATGCAGGCTTTTACCCAGCTGGACTGTGACTGCAGGTTCCGACAACAGGCCCAGACTGCAGACCCAGACTGACCTCACAGCAGGGATTCTCTCTCTCTCTACAGGACCCTTCTTCATGAGCCTCTCATTGCCTCTTCTTCAAGGTTCTCCCTCACTCATGATCATCCATGATGATTCCCTCATCATCTAACCCACTCCCTTTTATCACACTTATCTTTATTGGATACAGCTGTGACTCATTAGGGGTGAGACTGTATTGGGTAATTAACACAGATGTTACTTATCAGGGATGAGGTCGCCTGTACTGCCTTCTCCTACAATCTCTAACAAGAATAGTGCAGTTTTCACGGTATAATGGAGAAGAGAATGTAGAAGGATATGACCACACTGCACCAGGCAATCTTCATTTTTTAGGCATTGCAGAATTTCTCAGAATTGACTCATTAGACAAATTAACTCTTTGTAATCAATATTGCACTGTGAATTTGTCTTTTTACATATTTAAAATTTAGTTACAATTTTATTTGAGAAAAGAAAATTGTGCTTCTGTCTGCCATGCTCAACTTGTTAGTCTTATCTAGGTCTTTAATTGTAACTTTATAATCTATAAATGATAAAGGCTGAGTCATGTAATCCATATGGAAGCATAAATGTTACTTAAAACACAAACTTTTTAAAAAAAAGCTATTTCTAGGTCTTGCTAGAGAAATTTCATTAAATAGAAGTTAAAAATATGTAATCCTAGATCAGAAACTATTTAATTAGAGACAGATATGTCTACAGTTTTCTGCTGGATTGTGAAAGACTGTTGAAGACATACAGCTTCTTTAAGTGCCATCTGTATATAGACACATGTATATACGCAGTAACACACGTGTCTATATCAGACTATATTAAGGAATTCTTTAATAAGTATTTAAATTAAATAATGTTGATCCATGCTATGTTAGCTTACACAGCAGAAGTGCCACAGAAGCCTCTCAGGTTACACTGCCTACCCTGACAGATGTCACCCAAGGTGTGCAGTGCCTGCATCGCTTGAATATTGAAACAAAATAGGATGTAATGTCTCTAGTGTGTGTCCACAAAGCAACAGATTGGGGCATCTTTAATCATTGTTATGAGTGTGGAAACCCCTTCCCCTGTGACTGCCTCCCTCTCCCACTTCCTCCTGGTCCTCACTCTCTTGTGGCCCCTGACTCAGGGTTGCTTGCCCAGCTGATTTTGTAAGGCCATGTGCCAATGCAACACATCATCACTGTGCTAGGTTAACAGTAAAACACAAGTAAACCGATTTTAGCCTTAGTAATCCCAAGGTTGCACTGACTGGCACCCACACAAATGTGTGGAGAAATATATTTAACAGAATACTCCCATTAAGATTGATGCTTGTAAGGCAATGCTGTTGCACCTACAAGAATGGGTCTTCCAAGGCTGTAGTAACCCACAGCTGCACACAGACATTAGCAAATTTTGTATCAAGGCAACTAGACATGTGAGGCCACAGTGCTTATTGATAGCTTTTCACCATCATTAATTATAAAAGTTAAAAATAAAATCCCTAGGTTGCTATCAGAAATTATCAAACTACTCACAGTACCCAAACACCTTGACTATCTATAACAAGATCTGCTGGACTGCCATGGATTTAACATATAAAACTCACCTCCCAGAAAAACTGACCCCCGTGGGAAATAGTGTTCCCTAAAATACCCTTAAGCTTCAAATAACCTGCTTATGGGGAAAGGCTTCTACTGCATTTTGCACCAAGGACAGAAGGGATCATGTCTCTGACTGAATAATCTTCTTGACTCTGAAGAAAACATCCACGTCTGGTAATACAATATACCTCTTCTCCTTGCCATACCTACAAACAACCTGCAATTCTGATGAATTAAAAGGTTTTTGACAATTAACACATGGTCCATACAGACAGAAAAGTGGTAATTGAGGTGTACTGATAGAGGGAGGTATAAATAGAGTGGAATGTTTGAAACGATATGTCAATATTCCCAATTAGACTGAATCTGAAAATCCAATGTGATGGGTTTAGAGAAGCTGAGATTTTTTATTTTTAGTGAATAAATCTTGTTACTGGGATTCAGGTGATTGATCCTAATCCTAGCTCTGACACTGCTTCAAAATGGGAGTTTGGGCTAGTCACTTAACTAATTTTATTTTGCATCAGAAATGACACGCACTTCTCCTTTCAGCAGAACACTTAATGATGTCCCCAAGGAAACATACCAATGTTTTTACTTACTTGATTTAATTCTGTGATGTAGACTGTGATACAATGGAAGACCGAAGGGATTTGCCGAAGTTCCCTTTATGGATCAGAGGTAGCTCTATGGGAAGAGGACAAGCAGTTTCAGAAAAGGTCTGTTCTAGGTGGCCTCACAAGGGTATTAGTCACACTGATGACTCAGAAAAGGTAGCTCTGATTAAAGCCATTGGCAACCAAACAAAATATGAGTAAGGCCAGTTTCTGAGCACTTTACCATATAGCATTGCTAATGGCTCCTATTTTATATTAAAAGTTGCTACTCAGCGGGAAGCGATACACTGGAGGTGATGTCAGAGAGTTTTTTAGTGGCTGGCAACCCAACAGCAATGTTATGTTACATACAAATCATTTGATGTCATTTTAACCACCTTTTCTAATGGCTGAGATGGCTCTCCAGCCATCAAGCTAATAAAAATGACATGGTGTAATTTGACAAGCCTGAGCAATAGACAGGCTGTCAGAATACAACTGTTGATGAGAGGGTTTTAATTCAAGGTAATCCAGCTGCTATCTCATCCCGTTCACTCTCAATCTCTGCACAAAATCATGAATTTTGTAACCTGCTCCAGGCAGCCCTATCTATATCCAAATACCTCCTCCATCCTCCCTCCCTGTTACCCAGGCATCAGATCTATGATCATCCTGGCAATAATCAAAATAAACAAACTGAAAAAATAATTAATCATAAAGAGCAGCACATAGATAGGTCTCATTAATGCTCCTTCCATGAGTGACAGGTCTTTCTGCTTAACTGAATGAAGTTTATCAGGTGCCTTTCAAAGAGACATTTCAATCTCTTGGCCAGATCTTCCTCATCTCCACCCAGCCCTCTTTGAAGAAGGAGTGGGAGGATGAGGAGAGAGGGTTGTAGGGAGTAACAAGAAGAAAATGGCAAGACAGTACTAGCACATGAATTTTCCAGGATTTCCTTTAATCTTTGGCATTAAGTTGCAGGCTCTGTGCTCTTGTGGGAATAAGATCGTGTCAGTTTGGTGTCCTGGCAATGGATAGTAATAACAGATCCCCACTTAATTCCTTCAGATTTGTCAGAAACTCCAAATATCATTCTACTGGGAGGCTCTGCTGACATCTGGGAGCTGCAGGAGCAAGGAGAAGTAGTACCAAAGTGACTCATCAACTGCCCAGGAAGATCTGCATCCCAGTTAGTAGCAAGGAGTGCCAAGTACAGTGTGTACTCCACAGTGTGAGGCAAGCACGGAGCACTTACTGATGAAAACTGGTCAGACACAGGTGAAAACCACTGACTGCCAAAACCAGCTTACCTCATTTAAAGATGTGAGTAAATCTTTGTAGTGCCTTGCTTTTATAGTCTGCAAAGTGTGTCAGACATCAGTGGGCTGGGCAGATTTGACCAGGGCAGGAAAGAGGGAATGATAGGTTTATGATATTGCCAACACCATCACTAAGATAATAAAAATGCTGTTTCAACACATTTTTAAGGCCACTGTGCATGAAGGAAGAAAAAATTACACACATATTGAATTATTGTGAAGAGTGCAATATGTTGGTCCTCATCAGTGAACTCCAGCTCTAATGGCATATTGGACCCATGTCCAGGACATGCAAGAACTGTGATTATAGTGCACTCCACACAGGCTGGACCACAAAAAATGCCAGGGCACATTGGAGGATTATCCCTAAAAGGTGGTAATTCCAGTCCAAAGACATAAAGTACAGTGCTCTTAATTATCAGCTGAGCCCCTATGCAGAGGTGGAACAAAATTGGCTGAAATGTGAGCTGTAGCTTCACGACTGAAGACATGGCCAAAGAGACACAAGACTTAGGTAAAGAGAGTTGTAAGAAAAACAAGTTACTGGACATTATTTGAAATCATGTCTCATGGGAGAAAAGCAATACATTTTATCCTGTAGCGCTGACCAGGTGCAAGCAATATAAGGTACAGGGAGACATCAAGGCCTCCAGTATTTTTCAAGTGCTTTTAGTAATAAAGTGATTGTGTCCAGACAGATCCCTGCAACACCTGTCTTCTGCATTGCGTCACCCCCAGGGGTCACCCTCAAGTCCAAAAGTCTCCCAGTCGAGGTGTGAGACAGCTGTGTTCCCAGGTGTGGGGCCTTGATCCACACAAAAGCATCAGTGTGGGGGTGCAAAATGCTGTTCTTAGGTGGGAGAATGTGGGAAGGACTGGCTGGGAGGGCAGCAGTAATGTACAAAGGGATGGGCAAATGGGAGAAAGAGCCCTCGGGCACTGCTCAGGCACAGGACCGGGTTCTGCAGTGGCAGTGTTAGCAGCATGTGAGAAATGGTCCATCTCCTCCCTGCAGCACCGCCCCAGGCTTCACGTCCTCCCCAGAGAAACAGCTGGGTCTACTTTCATGCCTCAATAAAGACACAAGTCAAAATAAGGGAATTGAAATGTGACAAGGTGAGCAGACAGAGGTCTAGAAACTATGGCCTATGAGAAGAAAGAGGAGGACGGGGGTTGTTTAGCATAGGGAACAGATGACCTAGGAAGGACATGATAACGCTTTCCTAGAGGCTGCTGCTAAGAACGAGCAAATAAAACGATTTTCATCTCTATAGAGGGTGGGATAAGAAATAATAAGCTTAGGCTGCAGAAAGAAAGACTTAGTTTCGACATTAGGGAAACTTCCTAGCGATAAAGATAGTTAAGTACTAGGATAGGTACAAGGCTGCAATCTCTGTGTCCCAGAAGAAAATTTAAGTCTAGCTTGGACAATGGCACAGAAATCCTGTCTCAGAAAGGGGGCGATGAGCCATATGATACTAACAGGCCCTTTCCGGGCTGACTTTTCCCTGATCCTCTTTCCTAAACAAGGAATCCAGCTGTGACTCTCTGGAGCAGCCTAGATTAAGTACAGCATGCTTTAGATGTTTCCTGGATGAGTTTTCTGAAAAGAAAACAATTACAACACCATAAACATCCTAATACTGCAAACTCTTACGGCCTTGTCTTCAGTTTTACTGTACTTGACCCATTTCTTAAAACTCTGGCTCCTGGAGTCAAGCAGATTCATGAAAGCTAAGTTTCAATAAGCAAAAAGCTGTCTAAATTTATGCTGCAGGGAAAAAAAAACCAAACAAATGAAAAGCATGACAGACAAGTACTTCCAGCAGCTACAAATCTACAAGAGAAATAAAATACATTATTTAGCTTAAAAATCAAAAATCAGTTGATAAAAAATCTTATGATTATGATTGACTCCATCATAAGTGCTCATTAATACTTAATGTTTTTAATGGCCATCCTCTAAGTCTAGACATGAAGTTAGCACAAAAGGAATTTTTGTTGCTTAAGTCAAGATCTGGAAATCAAATGACCTTACCAGGGAGTGACATAGACCTAGGGATCTGAGAACCCCCTTTTCACTCCAAAACTGGCAAATACGCAAAGAAACCTGCTGGTGACCAACAACAACAAAAAAAAAAGTGGAACAGCTTGCCACAGGATAACTGTGTATTCTTTGTGTGTGTGTGTGTGTTGTAATGTTGTGAGCATGCCTATGCATGTGAGAATCCCTCATGGGAAATCTCTGAGCCACAAATTCTTGGTGACTGTGAAAATTTTGGGGAGAAAATATTACCCTTTGTTTCCCTTTCTTTCACAGTAGTCCCCAGGCAGCTCTTACGGGTGACTGTAGAAGACAAGATACCAGGTTATACTTTTAATCTGACCACAGAAAGATGGTCTCATATTCTTTTACTTTTTTGTTGTGGTCCTGATGAGCTCCAGCACACAGGCAGAGCTGCATGAGGAAATTTTATATCCATTCTTAGAATAGCATATTGCCTTTTCCAAAGCTGTCAATCACACCCTGGCAATAAATTCTCAAAATAAAAAGTTTTAATATAAATAAAATGCACAAATAAAACCAGTGGTGGAGCATTAGTTGAGTGCAGAAATGTAATGATAGTTATCATAAAAATCGATGCAATGTAAGATTTCATCTGACCTGCAATCTTTTTCATTATCATAAATCAAAAAGCATTGTTTGGTTTAAATCACTTGCTGCTTAAAGATGAATCACCTTTGATTTCCTGAGCTTTGCTTACAGCAAAAAGGGGGAAAAAAAGCTTTCAAAACTGTACAACAGTAAAAATTTCTGGTCTCACTTTGCATACAAAAAGAAAATAAAAAAAATTGAGAGAGCTGTAAAACTTAATCTAGCAAGCAACATAAAATGAAACAGAACTACAATTGAGGAAAAAAATATTTCTCCATCTACAGAGTTATTAATCTACAGTTTGGTCCAGAGAGTTCAAATACAGCAGCCTGTGAAGAGGGCCCCAGGCTCTAATGGCTTGAAGAAAATAGGCCCTCAAACATTAAATCTAGCTACAGGCGTACATCTAAGCTTCTCTGTAACATCTGTCCCTGTGGATTAGAAACCACAGAGCATCCTACACTGGATTGTGCAGACACCAGCTCCATGGCTTAAAGCATATCCCGTGTACTGATGACTGACTTGCAAATCACCCAAGCCACCTCAGTGGGTTTGGCCAGTGACCTCTTCTCCTTCTGAGGAGCAGAGTCCTCCTCTTCCTTCATCCTATCACCTTGGCATTACATCCCATGCCCAGAAGTGCAATTAGATTCCTGATACTTTTTCCAAAGTCAGGAAAAATAGGGTCATTTAAAAAGTCAGTTGACTAAACTGATGAGCCCAATGGGCTGGAACAGCAAAACTGCTCACAGTTTGGTGTAAGTCATCCTCAGGGGGACAACACAGAAGAAATATGCTGCATACAATCATATCTAGGTTTGTTCTATGAAGAAAACCCTCATAAGAAAAGAAACAAGCAAAAATAAAACAGGCCTCATTTTTTATGTCTCCCATTAGCTAGAACCCTCATGGCAATTCCCATCAATTTTGGATGTCTGGATACTAGCCAGGGAGCACTTAGCTTCCATATGCTTGGCAAAAAGAGCAACAGCAACGATGCCATGCTGTTGCCAGGCAAGGCAGGTAAATCACTGCATAATTCTTCACCAAACCCATTTTGTGAAAATTTCACCTTACTTTAGGAAACTGAAATTGGCCAAGTTTGGTAATAAGCCCTGTAAGTCCCACATAAAATCCTAAATCTCAAAGCTTGCCTGATAGAGCTGGCTGTCCTTGTCCACTCAGCCATATTTTTTGACCCTTCTTTATGCCCATGAAGCAGAAATGGTTTCCTGCACAAAGAGTAGTCATTTATTGTCCTTGGGAGGCAGTATGAGCTTAAAAGGCAGTAGGGTAGAGGCAGAGGAAGAAATGGGGGGCCCGGACTCAGATGCATCTGTGTTTGAACCTCAGTTGTTCAAAAGTTGTTTGAGCAACCGTTTTGTTGACAGTTTTTGCTATCTGTCTCTTGGGGAAGTCAGTTCACCTCAGCCTCACATTCCTCTCTCTGTGAAAAACAGAGACTTTATACACAATTGTGGGGAACGTGTGCAATTTGTTAAACCTATGAAGTAGTAGAAGAACAATTCATCTTGCTTATTTTATCTGTCCATAAGTTACTATCCAGTCTAACCAGGTTCCCTCCCCAGCTCAGGGACAGAGAGAGCTTGGATAAATCACCTCCATTTTCTCCACTGATGGTGAAGGAGGCCAGACACCTGGCCACATTTAGGCAAAATTAATCCCATTTTCATGTCTAGAGTCATAGTAAAGGCCAGAAAAATTCTGTTGCTGGCATATCCCAGCCTCCTCTATTAGAAAGTCGAAGGATGTGTTCACAGTGAGCAGGCTTCTGAATTTTTCTTTCCAGAAACTAAATTCACGATTTCAGAAGCTCTCTTTTTCTTTACTTAGCACTTGATAATTTATCTAGGACATGAGGATAATATCATTCACTGGCTTTAATCTATCAGTGCTACTGGGTTGCCAGCTTGCTGCCCTCTGGCAGCGCATCGGCCCCCAACCCTACACAGGTAGGACTTTTGATATGTGAACATCCATTGCCTCAAATTTAAATAAGATTATTGTGGTAACATGCCATGATGTTTTAACGCATATCCCTGACACTGAATATACAACCAGCACGGATCTCACCCTTCACAATCTTTAACCAAAAGTTAGATGTGTCTTTTGGAAGAGGAACGAAGGGTAAGGAAAGAGTGCAACAGGCTGGACAAGCCCAGAATCTCTCCTCGAGGTAGCAGACCTCTAAAATCCTATTCATCAACAGAAGGACTGCAGAACATCCTCAAATTTAATATAAGCTGAGCAGACATCAAAGAAGAATGGCTTGTGGTCATTACTGCCTGACATTGAATTCACATGTGAGTCACAAGGAACTTATACTGAGTTTTGAAGTCTGACCCAGGCAGTCACAGGACTGTACTCTTTGCTTTACTCTTGGGTGGTATCTTTTTCTCAAAGTGGAAAGTTTTCTTCATCGTACAGCATGATAGCTGGTACTTCAAAAACCAGCTGCTGGTGAATCTGTGGAGCCCTTTGCCCTCAAAGTCCCTTGACTGAGCTAAAATTTTCTAATGTATTATACTGCTTCCATTAACAATAATAAAAAACCTTTCCATAGCAATTTCCGTAATCAAATTTTTCCACTCAAGATCTCCTCTGGACCTATCAACTGACTTTGCAGGGAGGAAACCAAGGCAGAAGATTTATGCAAAATGCTCAAAATTACCAAGTGAGTCAGACTCCAAGGCAAAAAAAAAAAAAANNNAAAAAAAAAAAAAAATGGTGGGGGGAGGAAGGAGGGGAAAACAAACCCTTTAGTTCTCCTATCTGTGCTTCTGCCCCAAGGCAATCGCTGTCTTTCACAGCTAAGGACCAATTCAGATACCATTTACACACAGATAATTCCAGTGACACTTTCAGAGTTAGCCTTGATTTACGGTACCATCTGTAAGATCAGCATGCGGCGCAAGACACTCTTATGACTGGAAAATATTTACTGACAAGGAGAAAATATATATGTATTCCTCCTTGCTCTCTGTTGCTAATCTTTGATGGCTACCTTTCTTCAAATGCTTTCAGTCAAACCTTGAATGAACCATAATGTTTTTCACATTTAAATGACCTTGTTCATTGGGTTAGGTATGATCCATCTTCCTGGTCATGCAGCTTCGGCATGCACTATGACCTTGCCAAGACTTCTTCTAGTGCTTCTCTTTTCCATTTGATTGTTTTCTGCTTCTTGGTAATATAGACATCATCTCGATTTTGTCATTTGCGTTATATGCCCCATCTTCTCAGCAACAGTAACAACCTGCCTGTGAAAACAAACAAACAAACAAACAAAACAAAAAACCCCCCAAAAACCCAACTGCAACAACAAAAAAAAACCCAAAACAAAACAAAAAAAACCACACAACGAAAACCCAACTGAAAACAAAACCTTTTTCCTCTGCCTACTCATTTGATCACAGGAAAGTCACCAATTATACCTGGAGAATTTTAATGAAGCTGACATCTCACGGAATTATCAAGCACTGCTCCTCTCTGGAAGGCATGTATGAACATCACTGCCTGGCATCTGTGTTCATGCAGATATAATGCACCAAGACTGAAATAAACTGTTTACGAACACACAAATAAAAAGAAGTGGTTTATATGTAGGGTATTTTAAGCACTTCTCCACCTTTATTCTGCCTTTCTTCAGGTATACTTGCAAAGTCACTGAAAGAAAGACTAACTTGTTAACAAGTGTGAAATGAAACATTAAATCACTCCAGTGACCCTGTGAAAGACTTGGTTACACAGGGTAGCCTACTCACTAAGTCACAGTTTAACTGAATTCTCCCTATCACCAGTTGCCAAAACATCTGAGCTATTGTCGTTTCCTCCCCATTTCCTCCCCACTTTGGCACAGGTGCCTGACTGGGATGTCCTCGTCTCTGTCCTTTCCTATGTTGCACATTCTAATGTGAATAGAGAAAAAACCAACCTCACTTGCTTTGTTCTAAGCAACAACAAACTATGTCTTTCTTCTTTGTGCTCTTCAGAGAGCAAAGGAAGTAAAATATTAACAGCTTCACTCATGCTTTCCCCTCAGCTTCTGAGGTAACCTTGCAATGAGGATAAACCTCTACATCATGCTCAGGCTGCTACCCAGGGCCCTGCCACAAGAGCACCAGGCTTGTTTGCTCCTCTGAGGACAGTGCAGCAACAGTGGTTGTGTTGGAGCTGCTTGTGCTGCCAACAGAGTCAGCACAGGTGTTGTCACAGCGACCAAAACATCTGGGTCTGAGACCCAAAGCATCTGTGTTGTCTCTCTGGTTACTGACATCAGTATCTGAGTTAAATTAAAAATACATGGCCATTGGTATTTGCAGGTACAACATGTGTAATTTGTCCTCATGAGCATGTAGCATATAAAGCATTTGAAAAATACTAATTCACATTTCAGATCTTACAGGGAAAAGACAATGCTCAAAAAATAATTAATTTGGACATAATTTTAGGGCAGTTGCTTAGATTTCTGTGCTGTTGAATTGGTAGTGAAAACTGTTTTTCTAAAAAGCACAAGACATCATACTATGCTAAGGCAGCCATTTTTAGAAAAATATTCAGTTGCATTTTACATTGCACCTCCTCCTGTCTTGAATGAGGTTCCTGTGGATTGGAAAACAAAATTTTTCTCTCTGTCTGTTCAGGCAATTTATTAGTTCTTGGTAGTACCAGAATTTTTTACTAACTATGAAATTATCATGAGCAATATAGCTGGTTTATAAGAAAACATTAAACAGCATAGGACTCCTTAGCTTGAAAAAGGAGATATGCAATTGAGGAAAATCATGCAGAATGTCAAGAATGATTATCAGAAGTGCTTCTAAAAACTCAGCAGGGAATATTACTCACTAATCTTTGCAATGCAAAAGGTGGGAGTTGTCATAGAAATCATCAGGCTGCAAGATAAAAAAGCACAGAAGTACATTTTCACACAGGACCAAGTTAAACTGTGGAATTCATTGCCAATGAATAGTGCAAAGACCTAAAGCACAAGCAGATTCGGGTGCTAATTATAAAAATTCATAGGAAAGAGACAGAAATTCAGGCTAAATACAAAGATGTGGACCTAACCTAAAGTTCAGGAAATTCATAAGCTTATCCTTGTCCAGGGATCTCCTAGAGGAAGGACAGATACAGCCACTGAGCAGACATCCACCTACATCTGCTACCAATGTACGCATCCTTCTCACCAGACACAGGTGCTGTGAATTAGTTGGGGTCAGAGAAAGATAGCAAAAGAGAAGCAGGGCCCTGGCTGGGTCCCGAGTTCAGCTCTGGGTGTATTAGTGCTTTTTCAGGTAAGGAACTGGTAATCTGAGCAAATGATTCATTGGCATGAATGCCCAAATCTAAACCTAAATTCTGCTTTAGCTGTCCTAGCTAATCTCCCTGCCAG
The DNA here is from genome assembly GCA_013397315.1 of Donacobius atricapilla. Taxonomy (NCBI): domain Eukaryota; kingdom Metazoa; phylum Chordata; class Aves; order Passeriformes; family Mimidae; genus Donacobius; species Donacobius atricapilla. The sequence continues at coordinate 349,600 of WBMY01001276.1, forward strand.
GAAAACAGGAGCTATAAAAACTTTCTTCTCAGACCACACCAAGATCCTGAAGTGTTTCTAATTCTAGCAGATGGTATCAGCAAGACACTTAACATGTCTGTGCCACCTTTGGCCTATGCCTGTAGAACAGCAGCTATTAATAGTGACTTCATAGGTACCACTCTTGGCCATGGGCCCAAAACACACTTCCTCTCTAACAGCTCACAGATATAAGAGATGGCAATTTCCATCAGTGATGTTCCATTTATATATGAATGGAGAAGGCCAAATTTTGTCATAGAATTGGAGCACAAAGGAAAGTGGGGCATGCACGGCAGAAAGGCAAAAAAGAAAACATGAAAAAAAATTCAACAAATTCTCACCACATATATGGCAGGCTGCTGTAGGTAAAAAAATATATAAGCTTCCCAGGTTAATTATAAAGGAAATAGGGAACTCTGAGCAAAGTATTATCTCCAATTACTACCATTATTTGAATCAAGCTGTGTCTTCATGGGGGACAATACAAGAAAGTCGTAGTGCTCCCCTTCCACTTCCGTCTCCTCTCTCTGCTGCCCACCACCCTGCTGTGGTCACACACATTGCAGAAAGCAGCTGAAATCATCTGCCAGCACTCACAGCTCTGACAACTCTCCCGCATCACAGTCTGTGGGCATACTAGCTCTGGAAAGTTCTACATTTGCCTATAAATCCCTCTGAACACACATAGTCCTTAGGTTGGTGTCAAAGCTACTTGAGACGCCTGCAGCAGACCTCCCTATCACTGCTTAGGAAGAAGCCAGGAACAGCAGGGCAGAGCCATTTTTCTCAGGAGCACTAATCCCAATGTGCCCTTATGCCCCAGATCTGGTGTGAGCATGATCTGCCACTAGAGCACAGGATGGAAAAACACCTCCAGTCTCCTCCAGCCTCATCCCATTCAATGATATCACAGTTACTCAGAACCTGCAAACACCCAACACCTGCTGCCCAACCACCACAAAAAGCCCTGCCCTGGGGGAAGAAAGGGAAATCCAAAGAGCTTCAAAATCTTTTGTGAATCCCGGGCAGCATGCTGGAGCAGATGGGGTGTGCCACCGCCTCCATCCACTACCAATGCAACTGTGGCACGTCTTTTCCATTGCTGTTTAGCTGCTGTTTTGTTTTTTGAGATTATACTCATTATTACTAGTGGCCTACATATAATGCCATGTAGGACCTGAATATCGATCCTGAAAGCTCCCCCATAAAAGTGCAGTGGCTGCAAAACCAGGTCCTTTATTTTTTTCCTGACTCCACTAAACACAAGATGCAGGTGTCCAAGGCCTAACAACTAGTAAAATTTAGTTTAGGAGCATTTTATGGAAAATGCCTCCTTTATGCTAGACGTTTCACAAAAGGATGTTAATCTCTTCTGAATAAGGATGGTCAATCAATTAGAACAGGATGTTTTGGGGTGTAAATTTACCCCAGCTCTATCAGACTTATTGCACTTCAGGACAATGCAGTTTCTCCACATATAAATGAGTTTCTCCCTCTGTGGACATGTAATTAAAAGGCCAGATTGACCTTATACAGAGCAGAAAATCAAGAAGTGTGTTATGATGTTCTTTCTACCTTTGTCAAAACACTCTGGCATGCCACACATGAGTTGACATTTTCTTTCAACTTTCAAGTGGCTACTCCCGAAACATTTTCTAATAGGACCAGCGCCCTGCAGCCTGCCCACCTAGAGATCTGGTCTGTTTGGAAATGAGATCTGAGCACTCCCTTTTTCTCTTTCACTCAGCACAAGACAAAGGTGGAGTGTTCAGGATGGTCTCATTGCCCAAAACTATAAAGGAAGCAAGTTGCCACATACATCTCTCTACTGTATTTTCCAATCTTCATTCTTTCCCCTCTTCAGCCATCCCATTAGGTTTGCAGCCAGAGCTGGTATGAAAGTCAAGCTCTCCACTGGCAAATACACTAGTGTGTGTTATTGTGTATCTCAACGTCCAAAGCTGGGTGCCTTTGCCACTCTTCAGTAAGAGGTGCAAGGGATGGAAAATCCAGCAGCAGAACACACTGCTTAACCCAGGACATCCCCTTAACACAGTGACATTTGCTGCTTCACATGCTTCACATGGACTCAAGGAAGGGAGGAAGGAAGGAATCTGCCTTTCCAATCCAATGACTGCAAGTAAAGTTTTGATACTTTTAGGAGTCTCTCAAGCCCATTATACAGAGAATTTTGAGAATCTGGGGGCTCCTGGCGAAGGTGGTTGTATATTATGTTTAGTGCCACAGCCAGTTAGGGATTGTGTTTTGGTCCTCTGAGAACAGGGAGCTAGTTTCCATGTCTAATTGTGCTATTCTTTGAGGTTCTCAGAGCAACTTCACTGCACAGAATCACTGAGCATTTACAAAGAGGGAAAAAAGAACACTGCTGGTACCTAAAAAATGAGTTTCCATAATCTTCTGGGTGATCCATCGATGCCTTCTGTAAAGTCTTAAACAGCACACATCCTATTTTTCTCATGAGAAATAAAGTTATTTAATTTAAACTGTAAAATGTTGAACTGTTATTTAACTGTAAAACCCGTTTTATTTTGTATAACACTGCGAAAAGAAGCATACAGCAGAAGCCTTCTGTTGGCATGACATACAGTAATGAATCAGTTAGCATAGAGATTTAGGTGGAAGCATTGATTCATGACATGAAAACAGAAACTGGGCTTTTTACAGCACCTCCCTGATGTAGCAACACACCTGTCCCTTCTCAGCTCCTTTCAAAGCTGTTCCCACAGCATCACACTTCCACCTCTTGCTTTTGCAGTTGGTTGAACATTGCATCATTTTGCAGAATTCAGGGGAATGGCACCATACAAGTGGCTTTGGCTGCTGGAAGCTCTCTGAAATTGAAATTGGGCTCAGGAAGAGTTTGTTCCACGTTTCTTCCTTTCCACTGAAGTTCTCCACTTGACTCTGCACTGTTGGAGACACACACTCTGACACAGGGGGATTTTGGCAGTAGAAAAGAAAAACTTCAAAAACACTTGAGTCCTTAAACATGCCAATATATACCGGACACCAAGGATGGAAACCTGTCAAGGGGAGGCATTTCTCTGTGAGAGGAAGGCTGATCTCCCCAAGAGGGAGAGGTGTTCCCCCCATCCTCCCTCCCACCCTTCTCAAGAAAGCATGTCAAAAGCACTCAGCAGACATCAGTCACAGCAGAGCAGAAGGTTCCATGGTCCCTTGTCCTTTCCACTCCACCCCTTATTTCTCCAGGCCCCCAGTTCCTGAGTGGCAGCAGAGGACCTGATCTGGGATAGCCTGCCATGGCTGACAGCATGCAGAGCATTGCTGAGCAGAGCTGAAGGGCATCCAGCAGTATCTATGGCAGAAGACAGTGGATCTTTTCTGTGATAATCCACACTGGTGGCAGGTTTCCTACCACACTACCTAATCTCTATAACTGGTTTTCATTATTTCTCCATGTGGTGTCCCGTGTCTGCCCTCATCTATTCAGCTAGACACACAGGAAGCATTGAAGATTTTCACTGTATGCCTTATTTTGTCTATATGATGGTATGCCAGAGCTGGCAGCAGCAGATGTTGTATCTATGCTTCGGTGAGAGTACAAAGCCACCAGGGAGGACTCCTGAGGAGGTGGCAGGCAGGACAACTGCAGCCACAGCTCCTCTATGGGGAAGGGCAGGGGAGAAGGGAGGCCTCAACCCAGCTTGAGGGGTTTGAGAGCAGCACCCTGATGCAGAGTCAGCCCCATTCTCCCAGCCACCCCAGAGTCACAAGTGCCACAGCACTTAAAGCAACAGTTTTACTGGCAAAACTTCCAGTGCTGTACCTTAATCTGTGGGATAAATGTAATTTAGATTAAGCAGGAAATTCTTCATAGATTAATTAAATATCAAGTGTTAACCCATGCCTCACTAGCTATGTTTTGATACGGGGGATGTGACTGGCACATTGGAGGGAAGGGATGCCATCCAGAGGGACCTTGGCAGGTCTGAGAAATGGGTCTGTGCAAATCTCATAAAGTTCAACAAGGCCAAAGTTCTGCACCTGGGTCAGGGCAATCTCAAGCACAAGTAGAGGCTGAGCAGGGAATTGGTTGAGAGCAGCCCTGAGGAGAAGGACTTGATGCTGTCTATTGACAAGAAGCTCAACATGACCTGGCAGAGCACTTGCAGCCCAGAAAAACAACTGTATCTGCATGGTCAGCAGGCCAAAGGAAAGGATACTGACTCTCTGCTCTGCCCTTGTGAGAGCCCACCTGAAGTTCTGCATCCAGCCCTGGGGCTCTCAACATGGGAAGGATGTGACCTGCTGGAGCAAGCCCAGGGGGTCATGAAGATGATCAAGAAGCTGGAGCTCCTCTCCTATGAAGACAGGCTGAGAGCTGGGATTGTTCAGCCTGGAGAAGAGAAGGCTCCAAGGCAGCCTTACAGCAGCCATCCAGTACCTAAGGGGAGGCTACAAGAGAGTTGGAGAGTGACTTCTTACAAGCATGTGTAGTGACAGGACAAGGTCCCCCTTGGCTTTAAACTGAAAGAGGGTAGAATTAGATTAGATATCAAGAAGAAATTCTTCACTGTGAGGGTGGTGAGACACTGGGAGAGCTTACCCAGAGCTGTGGATGCCCTGTCACTGGAAATGTTCAAGGCCAGCTTGGATGGGGCTTTGAGCAACCTGGTCTGGTAGAAGATGTCCCTGCCCATGGTACAGGGCTTGGAGCTAGATGTCCTTTAAGGTCCTGTTTGACCCAAATTGTTCTGTGATTCTGTAATTCTCTGAGTGTATAAGCCTAGGACTGTGACTGTATGTTATGGACTTGCTGCATAACTGTTAAACAGGATATTTAGCAGATTACTTCCTTATAGAAAGATTAGGCATCTACTTGAGAGACTTCATTTTTTAAATGCCACCTTCTCAGTTTACTAGGTTTCCTGCCGAGCCTAACACAAACAATGAATATCTAAAGTAGTAACAAATAAGCTGCCAGCTGGGAGCATTCAGTAGCAGGCAGGACCTGCCACAGGACAGCCTTTGTGCTGCCAGGAGGGGGCCAGTCCAGGGACGGGCCACAGGCCCCTGTCCTGAGTACCACCTTTTTCTGAATCTGCAGGCTGATGAGGAGAAGCATCAGCATCTATTTTGAAAACCAAATTTCCCAGTTCCAGCAGGATCAGCCTAATTTCTCCCCAGAAATCCTTGACTGTGCATTCTTGCTGGCAGTATTTTGCTGAGGACATGGTGAAACAAGATCCAGCGATTGGTATCAATGTGTGACAGATGTGGGCTACATGGTCACCTCAGTTCTTGGGTGCCACTAGCACTGGCCTCCATGAGACAAACACACGCATGACTCTCTGTGCACAAAAACAATCTCTGACTGCTCTTCAATGAGACATCTGGAAAAATTAGCTGGAGGGAGGCAGGGATTGGCATTGCTACTGCCCCATTTCTGCTTTCATAATTCTGGTGTTAGCAGGTCAGAAAAAACAAAACAGCAACTTCTCCAAACAATGGTTTGGATGGAGGAGAAAACCATGCAAATAAGTCTGCCTGGAATCAGAGGAGAGGATCTCAGTGGAAGTGTGCAACTGGATGCTCACCAGTGCAGATGATAGCAAGCACTGGCTGTGCAGCTGAGCTCCCTCTAACAGAGATGGTGAAACAATGGCACATCGGAGGATGGCTTGATATGAAAGCTGGCTTTGAGACACAAAGCCCTGATCCAGATTTCTTCCAGGTCTTAGCTCTGAGGCCAGTTTCTCTGGAAATCAACCTCTTCAGAGCTAGACTGTGTTATCTGCTGATCTAAAGCTGATACCTACAGGAGGAGCAGCCTTGGTACCATGGTGTTACAGCCATCCAGCCGTAGGCTAAGCTAAATCTCTCTTCATCGAATTTTTGGTAAAAATGCCTTTATCACTTTCAAAAACAGGAATCTCCAGTTAATCTAGCAAGCTCCAAGGAGGAGCCACAGACCCTGTGCTGGCCATCAACTTGGCAAAAATTGATTTGTGCCTTCAGCAAGAACTGGCAGTGAAGAGGTTAAGAACTTATGAGCCTAAAAGGCTGCTTTGTGAGGGGTGGGTTTGAGGCAACCTGAGTTAAGGAAGCAGCCTTAACAATATAAGAAAAGGAAGTGATGGTCGTTGGTTTGTTTGTTTATTGTTTTAGCAGTTTGTACTATGTGTGTCTTATGTGCTATCTTCATTCCTCAGTCTCCCAGCCGGTTAATTATCCAGGGGAAGCAGCACTTCCTGCCAGCGACCTCCTGGGTTCCCTCCCATTGTTCCCTGGGCTGACACACAACGCTGGAGACAGCAGAAAGGGCTGCTCATGTCTCAGCCAGTGAGAAAGACTCCAGAGACTGCGGTTAGTTAATAAAACAGATGGGTTTATTGGCATTGGCAAATTTCAGTGCTAGTGATGCGTTTAATAGGGTTAATACAAAGAAAATCCCAATAAAAATACAGCAAGGAGTTTGGAGGAAAGGAGATAAATACAGGAGAGACAAGAGGATGATCTGTATCTCTGGCATCTCCATCAACTCTGCTGTATCTTCACTGCCCTCAGGACTTAGCAACAGGGTTGTTCAACAATTCTTTCTCAGCTAGGACTTGCTAGAACAAGAAGATCCTTAGCTCTAAAATCCAGGCTCAGGTGATCTAAATCTCTTTCAATCCCTGTGCCCAGTGAGTTCTTTAAGTTTGCTTACACAGGACATATAAATGCTCCTCAAAGGTCTCATGCTTTCCCCCTCACTTGGTACAGGGGTTTACATGGAAATGAGGATGATTCCTAGCCCTTAATACTGTAAAAACATTTATCCCCAATGCCACAGCACCCTGCACACCCCCAAGATTTCTTTTCTGTACTTCTGCAATGATCAGATGGCAGCACCTTACAAAAGGAGTGTGTTTCTCTCAAATGCTGTACAGACACTTCAATATTTATTTTTTTAAAAGGAACATTTTGTACAATCCCTAAGTGGGCCCTGAAGTAATGCAAACAATAACAAACAGGAGCAGGCTTGAGCTGTAGAGGAGGGATACAGATGTGAATCTTAACTAGAGGAAAGTTTGAGGGTGCTTAAGCTGAATCCTCCCTGGAAAACCTATGTTGGATTATTCCAGCTTTTTGAAAGATATAACCCCACTGTGATTTGCCAAGAATAAAATTATTTTTGCTCACTGACATCATTAAAGGTAAAGCAATCTCTTTCGAAGGCATGTACTGCCAGTTTTATTATGCATATCTTAGGGGAACGTGAGCTTTGCTCTACGTCACATAGGTTTGTTCATTTTCTCCATGTATTTTTATTTTAACAAGAGCACTGTCCTATATAACTCCAATGTCCAAACCCATCTTAGAAATTGTACCACCCTGATGTTACTAGTGGATCAAAATCCACTCGCCTAAAGTCTTAAAAGAAAAACCCAGATCCTGGGGGTTCTTTTCAGAGGGAGACATCATTTCTGTGGATGAGCTGATTTCTTCCCTTTGGGAGAGGATACGCCAGAGTAGTGCTGTCATTGCTGGAAGATTTCTTTCATGAGGAAATATTATTTGCACATGCCACATCCAAATGACAACAGCAGCAAAGAGGACTGGCAATTGATCCTGCTTTAAATAGCTGCTTTTCTCATACAGGGAGGAGCGTTTTCGTGGCTATTTCCGTAACAAGATGTTCTACTCACTTCTGGCCTAGCAGCACAGCGTCTTGATCTTGCTTTGCCTTGCCTTGCCTTCTCTGCCTGTTTTCTGTCAACAAACAAGTAGGAAAAGAATTTCGCCATGTCAGGAATTTTAGGCTTTTCCAACAGCTCACACACTTGACCCTACCCAGGTTCAAGACAGAGCTGATCTGTTGCCCAGAGGTAAGGTCATTTGTGATTTTTTACAGATGTTTTGAATCAAATCATAGTGCTTAAAAAGAAAGAAAAAAAAAATCTCCACAGTTCACAGCCATGTTAAATAATTTAGAGAGTGGTTAGACAAATACTTCTAAAGAGCTCTAAGACTGGATCTTTTGGCTCCCTGATGGGGATACATTTAAATTAAACAGCTGGTAAATACCAAGCCAAAGACCATCATGCCACTGAATAACAAAAGCACTTAAAGAGCTGGATTGATAAGATGAGTGCATATTGAGTGCCTGCCATCATTTCCCTCTTCCAATTTTGGTGATGAGAAAGAAAAGGGAAAAGAGTAATGAATGAACAGGGTCCTGGCATTGTTCATCTCCTCTTCCATGATGAAGGTGAAGAAACAGGAGGAAGGCAGAAATTATTCATTTCCCCCTCCCCCAGGAGAAAAGGGAAGTAAAACAGTCACAAAGACAGGATAAAAGTCTCTACCTTGGGGAATGAAAAGCTGGCCTGTCAGAGTAAAACCTGCAACAGCAGAGAGAGAGCTGTTCCTTCCCCCCCACTAATTATTTTATTTTGCTTCTGTTTGTTTGCATTACTCAATATTTTAACTAAGTACAAAAAGCTCTGACACCGACTCTCTCAAATGTATTGTGGCCACAGAACAACCTAAAAAATTGTTTCTCCTGCAAAGCTCCACTGGGGCAGAAATTAATGTACTGCCACTTTTCAAATATTCCATAGTCCATACTGGAGGGAGAAGCAGCTATTCATTTTTGAAAGGATGAAGGAAAGGAGTGCGCTAGTTTATTCAGTGTGAATTAAAAGCTGAAAACACCCCGGATTTAATGGATGGCAAAGCTAATTGACAACCAATCTGGATTCAATATTACCTGGCTTGACAAAATCCCTAATATTGTTGTTTAAGGACTGCGTATCATAGCCTGTACGCTTCTAATGACGCACAGGCAGACAGCTGGCAGAGCAATGCATCCCCCACCCTCCTTCAGAGAGGACAGAAGACAGTCCACTTCTCGAGGAACATGTTTCAACTATGCACTGTAAAACAATTCTCCTGCTAAAATCAGCAGGAGCTGTGCATGATTAAGAACACTCGATCAGCCTCCACATATGAGAAGTTTCCTGCTGCTGCTGCTGCAAAGGCAAAGAGTAGGTGATGCTCAATAGCCAGGAAAAGCTCTCTCTTCATAACTGTATAAAAGCTACCAAATGATGGCTGAGTGCAAGGTCTCATGCTTGGGACACCGCTGCTTCCTGGTGACTGCAGCTAATTTTGGCAGTGGGGCAGAAGTGCGGTGCTGATACAATTTGAAGCAGGATACAGACTGTAAACATTGCTTCCCTGAGATCTTGCTGTGCATTGCTCAAATTTGTTTTCAAAGGCGGCTCAAATTAACCCTCCACCTCCCCCGAGGTTAGATCCAGTAATGTTTAAGACAACAAACAGCCTTTGGAATGGAGACCAGTCTCCTTCTCTCCCTTCCTCCAAGACTGTTTCCTTAACAATACTACTGCACCAGGGCTTTTCCCAAGCCAAAGTGCAATAACTATGCTTTTATAATGCCCATTGGCAGTGTACATATGCCACCCAGGACAGAGTCCGGTTGATCAAGAAATTCTCTTGTAGTGCCTGCTGCACCAGGTAAGCAGCCAGCAAATAAAGAAAAGCAATGACCATTCAACCCCTGTCAACTCGTGCGCTCCCAGCTTTGATTGCTTGTGCTTGCTTTGGGCAAGCAAAGTAACATATCAGATCTCTGCCAATGGCAGGTCCCAGTTACTTGCAGACAGAAAGCTGCACTTTTCTCCTTCAATAACAAGTAGTAACACAAGCAGCAGTGGAAGCAGCCATGCCTTGTTTCCCTCAGTGGTGTCCCTAGCTGAGTCCCTTTGTGGGGTCTCCAGCAAAGGGTGAACTTGCAGCCCAGCCTCCTCCACACTCAGTGATAAGAAACCAGGTCTGCAATTCAGACAATCTTCGTGACAAAATCAATCTCAAGACTAGAGGATTCAAGCCACTGACTTTATCAAGAACCAGAGAGGCCAGAAAACCTCAGCACCATTTAGTGTTTCATTAGCAGCTGTCCTCCTGGTGGCACTTTACTTTAGAAAATTACACTCCAGCTACAGACAGAAAAACTGAGGCATGCCTTTTAAAAAAGACTCGTCAAACATCAATCACAACTGAAAATAAAACAACTGCAAGCAGGCTGCTGCTCTGGGTGTGACGCACAATTTACCAGCAGGGTGAAGTTCTCCCTAGCCAGCCATCAGACCACGGAATGTGACGATGATGACACAGGGCACTGGTGCACAGGGACAGTCCATGGGAAGGTTTCTGCCTGCACAACCTCCCTCCTCTGCCCAGATGAGCCATGCGGCCTGTGTGAGCACTGAAACAATTGTTTTTACAGTGCCAGAGTTAGTTATGTCTGAAAGGCTGCCCACAAGCACGGTGAGCAGTGTCATTAGGCTGCTGGCTGGGCGCTGGAAGATGGATGTGTTGTTCACTTTCATGCAGGCAGTTAACAGCGAAGCTATTTGGTTACATGAATTTACAAGCTTAGCTGCTGAATAGAGGAGACCACAGGTTAACAGCAAGGGGTGAAGGTGCTTGTAAAGGTGCAAGCTGAGCCCTGAACCAAGGTGATTATAGCTCACTGGGAGCTCTTGAAACCCATTAGTGCCAGAGCAAGGAGCTGTCAAGATCCACAGATGAGAAGCCAAGTTTGCAAGCTCAGGGGTGACCAGCCATGTACAGGGAAGGGAATTTGCTTTGCTCTCACACAGTATCTCCCTCTTCTCGCTCCCTCAGCAAACAGCCAACTGCAAACCAGCCCCAAGCCTCCCCTGGCAAGGACAAGGGACTCCCTGACCATCCTGTCCTTGAATGCCACACTCCTACATCCACCCCTGCACCTCCCTAGATCTCTGGACAGCATCCCCACACTTGTCAGCTCCTCTCAAGAGCCACCAGAAGGTACTCTTGATCTCTGACCTGGATTAAGCCCTTAGGCATACAGATCTGCTATACACTTTGGAAAGCAACAGAAAATAGTTTTCCCTAATAGGCATCTTATTTCCCCATGCTGTCCTCTCCTCCAAAATAAATAAAGGTACTTCAAGGTGTCAGACAAGTCGTCACACTTTAATTTCTCCGCTTGGCAAGCCTAGCCACTAATTCAGTCTTGTTATAGTTTTCCCAGTAGGGACAAAATATATACTGAGCTTTGAAAACCCATTGTGTAGCAGCAATTGTTGCTGTAAGCCAGTGGCTCTTTTGCTTTGTTCAGCACCGTGCGCTAGTGTCTCCTATGAGATATTGTTTTGTTAAGGCCTGCTATTGATTAAAAGGGAGAGGAATTGAATTCCAAATGGGAGCAGCTGAAACGTTATAAAATGCTGTATAAAAAATGTGAACATTCAAAATAATCTTAAAGACAGATAGCTCTCCTAAACCAGATTATTTTTCCCTCAATCCTTGCTCAGCACAGCATCTCACCTCAGGACTGACTTGCAGTTCAGGCCCAGGGTAAGGGCCACATCCTCATCCACATCTTTGGGGCTGATGGATGCTGCAGAGCAATCTGTGGGCTGCTCCAGGGGTGACATCAAGCTCCAGGGCACTCCAGAGGGAGCAGCCCTGGGTATTTATCCTCTGTCCTAATGCAGCACCAGTTCCCAGTGTGGATACAGTAATAAGTAAATAGGCATAAAGGTACCCCAGGCTCCTTCAGATTCATCTTCTACCCAATACAAAGAGATTGATTATTCCCTGGTTGAGCATCAAAGAGTCTATCTTTATCTACAACACAAGATTTTTACCTCTGTAACTACACCAGAGTAACAGGATAGGGGTTGCTCTTACATAGCAGAGCAGCAAGCACTACTGTCCCAGAGCAGAGACTGAGCTCACCTGGCTACAGCTTCCCTGTAAGCAGTGGACAGGTAGGGCAGAAGTCCTATGGTTCCCCAGGCAGCAGCACCAGCAGCAGCAAGTCAGATCTGCTTTTCTACATCACCATCACACAGCATGGACTTCTACCCATGCCCAAGCCCCAGGCAGTTTCCCCTACACATCTTGGCCCCTCTTTGTGGCTCCAGATGGACTCTGAGCTGTACCATTGGCAGGCTCGTGGCAGTTTCACAGTCTCACGCTCTACACACTTGCCTGTGTATTGCTTTGGTCCTGTTGTGCTGAAACGTAGAGGAATGAGGAGACTCCACGACACCGCTTTTCCTCTGTCTGGGCAAAACTGCATTTCGTTGACCTTTGAAGTAATTTGGGAGGAAGGGGGAGCTGAAGAGAGATGGGCTAGATTCGTGAATCTTCTTCAACCAGTTTAAGTATTTGCACTAGAAAAATAATTGCAGAGTTGCAACACCCTTTGTGTGACTTGCTAGGAGTAGTGGATCTACCATCTGGGAAAACCTGGCATCACTTAACAAGAGGGCCATACATGGCTGTACTGTAGGAATGAGCCAAAGAGATTTTGATAGGGAATGATATAATTCCTTTAGGGTCTTCTGGCCATTCGCCCAAAAATAGGAAATAATACAGAAGAGTGTAACCCATATCTGTTTGGTTGTAGGTTTTAATAGAAAACAGAAGATTTTATAAGATCTGGCATGCCACATGTTGTTGGCAGTCTTCAAATACCTAAAGTCTACTTGTGCCACTGTGCTGAAGGTAATCTATCTGAAGACACTGTGGCAGGGACAGACTGGAGAAACCAGGTCCCTTTTCCCACTTTCTGATGGTGAATGGCTACAAACAAAAGCAACTGAAAAGCACAAGGGCCCACGGCTTGCCGCTCCACCACTGATTCTCATCCACTTTACCTTCGAGATAATTAGCCTTTTTCTTCAAGAGTTTCAGCTCATTTTGCAGATTACTATGTCAACATTTAAGTATGAATGATAATGGTAGCACATCTGTAAGAACTTATCTTGGACTCAAGAGTTCTTAATAGCCACTAAGTGCAGTACTAAAATCCTTATTACAGGAATATGGATCTAAAATACTGCCCTAAAGCAGGTGGTCTGGCGAATGTGCTTCCAGAGCTAAGATTCTGGCAGTGCTCTCTTCATGAGCAGCACCTTCCCAAGATAGCCATCCTCACCTGTGCAGCTATCCCAGAACAGCCACTTCCGAAAGACACGAACTCTGTGTGCTAAATAGCACTATTGTACTCACAGTGTTGTATTCCAGCGTCAAATACAAATGTGCTTGGCAAAAATAGAGTAATGGTTACAAAACATGGGCACGCTTTTCAAAACGTTGCTATCAGGGAGATTTCTGGAAAAAGAAGCTGTGCTTGGCAGGGATGGTCCCGTGTCTCAGCTGAAGGAGCAGCGGCAGTGATGCACGCTACTGTGATATGCAACAGTGTTTGTGGAAATAAGGGGACAGGGTGGATCAAGGGCACATGAAGATTACAGCAGCCTCCACCCATGTATACATCCCTGGCCCCAGCCCAGACTGCCACATAACCCCGTGCTGGACAGTGATCAAAGAGTTCATCGTGAGCTGAGAAAGTCACACAGGGGAGGGGAAGCAGTGGTCCCCAGCCTCCAGCCCACCCTTTGTTCAGCTTGCTCACAAGTTTCCCAGCTATGTTTGAACTTGTGTCTCACACTCGCCAGCACTCTTGCCACTGCTGGTGGTTTCAGGGGGATGAGCAATCAACCTTGACTTCACATTAACTTCATCCAAATTACATATGAATTCTTTCTAAAAAAAAAAAAGAGTTTTAAAGCTTTTTATTCAAGAGAGGGTGTATACAGGAAGGAAAGAAAAAAAAAAAAGAAACTGAAAACATGGGGGAAGAATTAGCTTTAGAAGAGCCCTTTGGAGTTATTCCAATTAGTCTGGGTGCCGGAGACCTCTGGAAAAAGCCTCCTCTTAGAGCTACTGAAGTAGAACAGAGCATTTCAGGGTCTCACTTTCCCACTGAAATAGCAGCAGCACAGCAAAAACCTCTTCCTCTGGATTCATTTATCTTCTTGAATGCACAGGGCTGCACTCAGTGCTGTGTAGTTCTCAGCAGCAGCTTACCTCTGACAGGTTTTACAAAACCAGGTGCCCATGCCCTGGCAGGGGGGATGCAAGCAGGCACAGCGGTGCTTTGAACCCTCAGACCTGGTGGTTTGAGAAGTGGAAACAAACGTTTAATCCTGGCACTAGTGAAATTCAGGGGCCTGTTGGTCCTTCCTCACCCTGCTGGCTGTTGATGCTAGGGTGGTCAATGCTTTGAGGCAGAGTATGGAACAGCCCTTGAGCTGCAGGATTGATCCATTTGTACTAGACAGAGCTTTGGCAAGGTGCTTTCTTCATGAAGCAGGCATTTTTAGAGTTTGTTTTCAGTATTTCCAAATATTAGGCAAAATCTCCCAACGGAAAAACTAAAAGGCTTCAACAGAGAAAATCCTTGCCTAAAGGTCTCACACTGGCAGGACCGAGAGAATCTGATGTAAGCTACCAGTCAACTGCAAATTTCTAGGCTTTCTTCTGTCTCCAAGACACAAAGAAGCTCGCTGACTGGTTTTCTTGAGAAGGCTCCTGCTCTTCCTGCCTCAGGTAGTTCAGCTGCTTTAGTGAGAAGCCAAGTGTCTGAGTATATTGGTCTAAGCATGTGCAGCACTGTTTATTCACAGGAGCAACATGAAGCACAGCAGCAGGAGGAGCAAGGATGGCTGGGCTTCATGGAGTCTCTCTCACAGGGGAGTTTGGTGCAGATATTGTGCCTGGTCCTATCTATTTTCACAGCAAGCTAATGGGCCAGGTTTCTCAAATAGCAGCCCCTAACTGACAAGAGTATGTCCTGAAAGTTGGAAAGAGACTGATGGCTGATGCTGAATAAAAGTGTATTTACTTTTGGCTCACGGGGGCTTGGCTCTGTTGCTGATACCAAAATGCCGGAGCCCAGTATCAGTGTGTATGTAGCAGAGGGAGTATTTGTCGGAAAACCAGCCTGAATTATTCATGAGGGTTTTACAATCTTGAATCCTTTAATTCCTTCATGTCCATTGTACAAAAGAAAACACCTATCTTCCCTACTTATAGATTTTGTAAAGTAAAACTGGCTGGCAAATCTTGACAGTTGAAAGAAAACAAAAAATATTAATTGTTAAGCATCAGCTACTGTGCCTCCCCTGCTGAAATTAACAGAGCTGCAGCTTGAAACAAAAGCTGAAAGAGCTCTCTGGGAAGCAGTGGGCGGTTTTGTTTGCAGTTTAGTCGCAATCATCCATTCCAGCAGTATTTGCATCTTCTTCCAAATACTCAGTGCAGCTACAGACAGGACTCCAGGATAGCTGGGCTACAGGTTGGGTCTGGGTACCTGGCAATTCCCATCAACGCATGTTTGTTTTCCAGCTATTCCTTCCAGAAGAAGAAATCTGAGATAAATATTTGTTGTCACTTGAAAAGAAAAGAAGACCTGAATTCTACAAACTGCTATTCAGACTCCAAGTTCAATATCAAAGCACTTTATAATTACTAGCCAAGTGCAGGTCCTGTGGCCCGTGACTTTTCAGCAGGAGCTCACAAATATCATTAAATTTTAGAACAAGCTTTCTTGTAGACAAGAAAATTAACAGAGGGGTTGCTGGAGTAATCCTTCATCTTCTCAAAGGTTGTTGTAGGAGCTTTCATCTGGACAATATCTCTCTACACAGAGCAGAGAAATCCCACTTTGGACAGAAAAGCCTTCCGCCTGAGAATCCCTGTCTTATCTTACTTTAGAAGGCAGCAGGCTACAGGAGGAAAGTAAGCCTTTGTCAAGGGCAATGTCCAAATATTTCAACCAGGGCTGCATTGTACCACCAATTTTCACACATTACTTCTCATTCTTCTGTATGGAAAATCCTCTTGTTCTCAAAGGGCAGCTGGCTGCCCTAGTACAGGAGGGCCACCAAAATGCACTGTATGCAAAGCTGCCCAGTACACGGAAGAAACAAAGGGAAGAAGGAAAAATTTCTTCACTGACAAGCAATCTTACATGTTACTTGTAACAACAGGGAGTAAACACTATTCAGGCAGAAAGACGTTTTTCAAGCTGACAGAACAGCTTCCAAGCATAGTACCTAGCAGAGCCTGGTCCAAGCATGCAGCGAGTGCTTGCAAGGCTCTTTTCACTTACAGTAGAATAGATGGGGCCAGACGGTCTGGCAGCCTCACAAAGGCACAATGAGCAGGAGCCCTCTTTCCCTGTATGTGTATAAACACAAGCACTCTACAATCTTTCACAGCAACAAGCCAAAGCAAACACCAAATTGACTGTAGTATTTCAGAGAGATGGCCAAAGCTCACAGATATTTTCCATGTGATCCCCTGGAACAATCCAGCGCTTTCATTAGCACAAATGTGAAAATATGTGCAGTGGAGAAAGGAGAGATTAGTTTTAGAAAGTTTTAGAAAGGAACATAAACAGTAGCGGGTCTTAGCTTGGCCAGGAATGATTCTGATCCCTGTGAAAGCAATGCCAAGGTTGAGTGCTGGGGTGCAGGATCAGTCCCACCCCACACAAAGCATCACACTTTGTTTCCAGGTGAGGTTAACTGACAGTCGCAATGCCTGAAGATCCTGTCCTCCTTGGCACAAACTGATTTCCTTGAAGGCAGGTGATGCACTCACATCCTTCTGCTCAGACACAATCTCTGGTCATAAAGTAGCAATGAGGCTGAGGCAATCAGCTGCAATCCCAGGATGGCAGCTGGGAGAGCCAGTCTTAGTGCACTTGATGTAAACAGCAGCAGGACCTGAAAAGCTGCGAGGCCCCATCCTGAATGGCTCAGGAGACACTAATCATCCTATAGGCCTACAATGAATCTCAGCATCCCATAGCAATATGTCATGCGGCCAATTAACAGATGGTTATATTGCAACCCAAAAAATGGCAGAGCAGCATAAGTGTAGCATTGTGCAGCAGTGTTAGTTGTGATTCATCATTTTTGCAGTCTATTTTTGCCACAGACTTGGCTTGAAGTCCAGTTTCACAAATGGTCATCTTCAGATGGCAATCTATGGAGCCATGGGATTGGGAGATATTTCCAGAGGGCCCTTAAAAACTGACTGTAAAGCCACAGTCTGAAAAATGCCTCTTTGAAACCCGGTACCTGGTGAAGCACCCCCTGAAGGCTGTTCCTACTGTTGCCCTGTGCCTCAGTGGCACAAAGATGAATTTTCATGGAGCTATGGGAGGAATCCATTTTAAAACTAGTTAAAGCAAATGGACAAAAACTGATTACTTTTAACCTGAACTGGTTCCCCTGATGATTTGCCATGTAGCTGTACCACACCTTTGCTGGCACCACTGAGTTAACACAGAAGTGCAAAGGAAATGCTCCTCAAATTGTATCCTAAAGAAAGGAAGGCTACTGCCAATAGGCTTCTATGGCCCACTTTCTGATGGGAAACCTCTGACAGCTAGGTCTATAGTTTCAGCTGTCCAACTCATTCAGCACACTGAAACCTGTCCTAGCCAAGCTAAGTCAAGGACCTGAGCTGCTCTTAGGCTTACCTGTAGCTCTCTCTTCCCCCAGCTGAACAGGCTCAGGATCCACCATATCCTCTCACAGGGCAAACAATCCATCCATGGAGGACCTCAAGATTTCCCAATTAAAATTTTATTTACTGGGCTAAACTCTCACTTAAAAACCTACATTCACAAGACTCACAAGACTCTCATACCACTATAAAGTGAAACTCAGGAGAAGTTTCCCAGAAGACTTGTGACTCTCATGTGAAACAACCATAAAGATTTAAAAGTTGTTGCAATAAAAATCTTGTTCAACAAAGATGACTGCACCAGGCTCAGCCTCCAGCACACTAGGACCATGCAGAAGGTTTCACATGAAGGTCATGAGAGGCTTCAAATGTTTCAAAGTTTTAAGAGAGATATCATAATAGAGAAACAAAAGAAGGGACATCTTGTGTCTGCCTGCTAGCCCAAGGGGGTCTGGCTTGCCTGTATGGGGTGCATGCAGCAAAAGCATAAGCTCCCAACAGCATACCTTTGGAATTCCCTTCAGACAGCATGGACTTCCTGGTTTTGAGAGATTATTTGACTATTTTTGGTGAAGAAAGACTAAAGAAAGCGCTGAGAGGACTGACACAAGACACCCTCCACAAAAGTTAGCCTTTGTAAATGCTATCATCTTCAGGCTAAAGTACTATGATCTCTTTGTTGCAACTACAGCAAGAACAAAGTTTAATCAACTTATCTATTAATATGTCAATTTATTTATTAAACTTTGTTTCAAAAACTTATCTAATACTTTATCTTCATATTATATTTTCTATAAGAAAAAGTCCTACTCTGTTCATATACACATTTTAAATGCAACATAAGATGAATTTTAAACCTAAGATTATTTCATGCAGCACCTTAGTTTTCAGAAATCTTACATCCATGTCTTCAATATTGCATGACATATGTATGTCCTATGTAATACATACAGATCACTGCACATCTGAAAAATAGAGAAATAATAAACTTAGAAAAGCCCACATCCTTAAGTAATATGTTAAATTCTGGTTACACCCTTTCAAAAAGCATGCAGCAAAATGAGAAAGGTGGCAGATGCAGACGTGAATGGGATGGTCAGAGGAATGGGTCACATTCCAAAAAGGGAGACTAAATAAGCCTTGCAAAAGGAGAAGTCAACAGAGCAGTATAAAGCAGAGAGCTCTGTGTTTATAAAATAGAAAAGGTTAACAGATAACTATTACGCACTGCTTTTCTTAGCACGAGTAAGAAGGCACCAAAAGAAAATATCAGGCTGAAAGTTGATGAACAAGAACAAAAATGTACTGTTTTACAAAGCCATGTGAGAGCACTGTGCAATGCACCACCATGAGATGGTGTGAAGCCCCAGGTTGTCCAAAGAAAGGTTCAAGAAGTGATTAAAAAAAGTAATAAAAGAAAGGTTCCTTCAGGACTTTTGGACAGGCACAAACATATCCCTTAGCCCAGAACATCCCAAGCTATGCAGGATGCAAGGATCAGAGCTGGTTACAAGGTGGCCAGCATTACTGTACACTTGCCCTCTTTCTTGTTTTTCTTCCTCAAGCACTTGCTGTCGGCCACAGATAGACACAGGGAAGAGAAGGCTCTGGGGAGCTGAAAGGCCCTGCTCTTGTATTTTCCCTTCAAGATTAGTCTGCTTGAGTGGCATGCTCTGTCACTTAGCCAAGCTTCAGAGGTGACAGCATGAGGCAGGCTGAGAAGAAGCACCACAACACCTCTAAATGCTTCTAAGAAAAATGATCCCTCTTTTTTTATTATGATATAGCTTGTCATATAATAGCAATAATCACAATTGCTTTGTAATATACCTGGAGTAGTTTTGGAGATTGATTAAATGCTTCGGCTTCCCTTCAGCTTTAATCAACCTGAGCAGCTGTTTATCGCTCAGAATACTTTAGATCAATAGAGCTTATACCTTTAAAATAGTATGGCCCACACCAGCTCCCTTAAAGCCACAAGCAGTAATTGCAATAACATGGTACTCCGTAGAGTTAAAAGTAAAACTCTGTAGAGTTAAAAGTAGGTGTTATAAAATTGATAAAATCACCACATCCACTAGCACAAGACACTTTTGAAAGGTGGTCTTCCCTAATTTCAAATTTGTCCCAAGTTCTTTGATAAAGGAGGGGCTGGAAAGGTTGCAAGCAAAATTCTGCTCAAACCCTGTCACCAGCTTGAGCAAAAGAGGCAGGAGACAGAGCACGACACCAGCCCCATCAGCCACAGACCTGTTCTCCAGGAATCCGGCAGCAGAGGAAAGACCACGGGTAAGTCCTGAGCACAAATGAGAATACCTCAACTTACATGGCAGTCCAGGAACTAAAACCATCAGTTTTAATGACTCTATGAAATACACCTATGTCTTGTGACTGTGTCAGCAAGCAGTTTCCAAGGCATTACAGCAATAAAGCTTTAAGTGTATTTTGGTTACATAAAAATAAGGAAAATCATACCAAAGTGTAGTGGTTATCACATTTGCCGAATTTTCATTTTAGTGGAATAGGATTAAAAGAAAAGCAAAACAGGCTCAACTTAAAATAGAAACAGTTAGATTTATTAACATACACTAAAGGGCAAACAAAAAAACAACAACCATGAAACCTTTTTAAAGATATCCCCCTCCTCCCTAGCAACAATCTACTTTTCCACGAAACAAGGTAAAGAGACAAAACATCAGAACTCTTAAGTCAGTAGCACTTAATAAAATAGTCTTTCATTCAGTCTTTTGAGAGAGACAAGTCCCTCCTGATTCTTCTGGTAACTTTCCACAAGAGACACAGTCTGTTTGTGGCTTCCAGCTCCCACAAACACAGCCCGCCCGACACTGCATCTGTGAGCTTCCCAAATGCAGCCTTTCATATGGCTGCATATGGGCTGTGGACTTAAAACACGGGGTTTCACCTTTTAAAGATGCACAGCTTCACAATAAAGGACTTCTTATTCTTCACTGGTGACAAGGCTCCAAGACATCTCAATAGGATCACTGCAACAATTTCTAATTCAACATCCATTTCAGAAAAATTCAAATATTATAGTTTCTAATTCAAATGTCCACTCAGTAAAAATCAGACACCCTTGCTTGAATCTGGAAAAGCATCTCCCCATTTTTAGTCCACTGATTAACAGGAAAATTACAGTCTGTAACCATGAATTAAGGAGATTTAAAGCCCCATACTAAGGCAACTTGCCATCTTTCCCACTTAAGAAGTCACCCTTTCTTTACTGACTTTGTGATATCTTCATATTATCCCTTTGCATACCTCCGATTTAGCCTTTCTTCTCTCTTTGAGGAGGGGTAGAGTTTAAAACAGCCTCAGTCAGTGTTAAGGAAGAGTTAATGTTCAGGAGCCTGCCCGGGCATGCACACGCCACGTGGTCTCAGCTGTGAGCCGCGGCATCTCTGAAAGCCTCAGATCCATGAGCTGCAGAAAAAGCTCAGAAACGGTGGCCCAGGTCTTCTGTCCTTTTCCACCCCTCTGTCTTACGGGGTGCGTTTTTAGCCCAGCCTGGGCTTGGTGCTGCTCTCCGGGGACCCGGGGATTGGGGGAGGGGGCCAGGGCCATCTCCCTCTGCGGCGTTTGTGATGCCGGCTCTCGCTCTCCTCCCCCGGCCGCCGGCAGCTGCCGAGGCTCAGAGACCCAGCCCGGCTCAGCTCAGCTCCCACAGGGCCAGCCTCAGCACGGCCGCCCCCCAGCCCGACTCCTGGGGCTGGTGGGGGCCTGGGCCCGGTCACCCTGGCCTGGCCGGGACGTTACCTTATGGCCGGGTCCATCGAAAGGGGACAAATCTCCCAAGATTCCTGTATTTAAGCGGTGTGTCCCCAGGGGTATACACTTTTTACCTAATTGGCCAACTTGGCTGCCAGTTCCAAAGCAGATCACCAATTGGTTTTTCTACCATTCATGCTAAACCAATACACAAAGACAGTGTGAAAACTCCTACTGACTTTCATGGGTTCGGGACCTCTTTCTCTGTGTTAATCTAAGTGAATGAAAGTTGAACTCCAGGCATAAAATCATCAAATCCAGATGAAACACACTGGAAAAGTTCATTTCATCATACTGCCAGACAAGACAAGACAAACTCTTGGCTGGTGCCTTGAAAAGACAAATATTTGGATAGGAAAAAAAAGAGCAGTTCAAGTCACTGCTTCTAAAATGATATGTTATGGAAAATCATTGCATCACTTTTACTAGCAGTTCACAGCTACTCATTAATTTTGCAAAATTGCAGTAGCTGCTGCTTTCTGAGGTCTACTGGGGCAGCAAGGCATCTTGCCTGCACACAGGGAAAAAAAAAAGCGACGCCCAGGAGACCTGCCACATGAAAAATAGTGCTTACATGGAAGGTGACAAGATTTGGTTCATTCTATACACACCTAGGACCTGTGTTTGAAAGAGACAACACTGGGACTGTTTTTTCCACCTGCACATCCACAGCAATACAGGTCCTTTTCCACAGCAGGGAAGACACATAAAGCAGTATTAATGTCATGTTGTATCAACAAATACATAGCACATGAGGACTTAGGACCCTTTTAGGTGGTCTAGCCCTCTAACCCTCATCTGAATCCAGTAGTAGGCAGAAGAAAGAGAAAATCGTCAGGAAAAATATGCCACATACTACATTTGCTTTGTTAGGCATTGAGGCATATTAAGTTAATGATCATTAAAATCCAATTAAGAACATGGTGAAAAACACTCTGGATGTTTAGAAGGCCCCAGCCCTCCAGTCAATCAGGCAAGGGAAGAAGAAAGTGGATAAAACAAGATAAACACAGCCTGTAATTACTGTTGCCATTCAGAAGAGGAGAAATACTGGATAATCTAGCATTTATTATTATATTTTGCTGTTTTTCTCAGAGGTATCTGGAATTTCAGCTGCTAAAAAAAGGAGGGAGATGAGGGAAGATGGGCTCTTCAAGTTACTTTATAAACCCAGCAAATATTTCACACGTTTCAATTTCTGCCACTCTGTGTTCCTTTTCACACTGCTAACCACTTGAAAGCCTCTTGCAGGAGAGAAGCTACCAGAGAAAATAGTCTTGGATGCTCCTTGTTTATTATATGCAGATTAAGCAGTTCTTATTAACTCGGTCCTCATTCTTCTTTCATAGGTATCAGTGCTATGATATTATTTGCAAGCAGCCAAGGTAATTACCATCCAGCAGGGTCCAATTGTTTTCAATTAAAAGCTTGACTGAAGTCTTTAGTTTTTAATACCATTGTGACCATCTGCTTTCACTAAAGTTCATCAGCAAAGGCACAGACCTCATTCTAATGCTGCTTAATTATATGGAGGAACTTTTTTTTTTTGGTCAGAGGTTCATTTTTTCCTGCTAAAGAAATGGGCAGCAACGGGGCTGCCTGGCTTCTCTAATGGCCTGCAGCAAGATGGAGTATCCAGGAAGATCATTACCTTCCTGGGAGATCCAGCTGGTATTGTACTGACAAAAAGATCCAGGGGACCAACAGGAGAAAGCAGTTAACCTCAGCTGCCCTCCTCCCCATTCAGTCACTTGCCTCCTTTTTCTACCAGCAAATCTGAAAAGGCCACAAGGAAGAGGATTTAATCTAAAACAGAGTATGATCCTCCCCTGCTGATTAGATTTTCAGACTTGGTTCCAGGCCAGGAGTGCAGGCAGGCTCTCCTGCCTGGGCACACATCCCCTCCTCCTTGCACATGCAGTGAATCTTTTGCAGCCCTGTATCATCTCAGATCTGAGGATCTTCAAATCCCTTACGGGCATTCATTAAGCCCCGTGCAATCCCCAGGAGAGGTAAGTAAATATAATTTTCCAGATGGGGAAATTAGGGCGGCAAGAGGTTAAGTGACTAGCCTGAGGCCGAACAACAAATAAGTGGCAGAATCAGCATGAGGATCTGCCAAGTCCCAGGTTTAATGAAAGTCTCTCGAGTGCTCAGCTCCAGAAAAGGAAAAGCTACACCCCAGTCCTCAAATCCTCAGGACACTTAACTCATTTACTGCAGCTCTGCTTTATATGTGCCAGTGCTAATAAGCGTGACTCTTAACATTTCCAACTGCACTGTGCACAGAAAGGCATTTTGTAGATTTAATGTGGGAACTGCTGTCTCAAGGCAGGGAAGCACGCTTGATGCTGTTCCATATCATCGGCCCAGGCAGGCACACAGCTTCCTTACGGGTGCCTGCTGCCATTTCTGTTACACACAGCTATTTCCAAAGATTGGCCCCCTGAGAGGCAGGTACTTTGCCAAGCACCAGTTAAAGAGGAAAAATAAGTGGTACAACACTGTCAAAGCTGAGGAGATGCGCTGTCTTGCTCTAGTGGCAGTTCAAAACCATGAAATAAGAAGCCAGAGGGTTCTCCATCCTCTAGGCTGGCCACATAAGTAAATCCATCACTCCACTAAATCACAGAACTGTTCATCCAAGACTTAAATCTCTGCTCCTCCCTAATCTTTGGGGGGACAGGAAGTTGGGTTTCACCCTTGCCCCAGAGGTGTCTCTCTCCTTGGCACATGTCTCCACTCTAAGTGTGGGGTGTTAGGCTCAAGTAGCATTCCCTCCCAAAGGCCAGCAGTCCTGCTCTGCCATGGTACATCAGCAGAAGCACTAAACCTACATCAAGGCTGTTAGACAGCCAAGCCCAGGTCTTTTATGCTACACTGAGACCTCTGCAGCTCCTCTGCAGCAAAGGCATTGAAACAACTGGGATCTGACGCTTGGGAGATAATTACTTCAGAAAATGGTGTAAATTACTTCAGTATTTTGAAAGGCTTGAGGTGTTGCTGCTCAACTACCTTCAGCTATTTGCAAATGTAATGCAATTTGTTTCCATACAGATTTCTTTTAAAGCTGTGTGTAGCATGTGTCCTAAATACATAATTACACGCCAGAGTATAATGGCTCATTCGGGTTTATTTTGTAACCAATATGCATTTTAAAAGCATATTCTGAAGGAATATGCAGCAACGAACATGCAGCACACTTTCTGGTTTCTTACACTTTCGCTCCTAAGACGCCTCCAAAGACCTATTCCTGCCAGAGACACAGACATGAAAGAGTGAGAAGTAAACCCTTTCTTTGAGAGCTATCTTGAAGAAAACATAATGACCCTGTTAAGAAAATGGTCCAGTAAAAACATTTCTGGCATGGACGTCCTGTGAATTGGAAGGCCTAGGAAATTAGTAATAAGATTTTGCATTTTTCTTTCTTTGTTTGAAACAAATCTGTCCTCATAGCAATTTGGCATAGCTATTCCAAAAAGTTTTTCAGTGACCTATGTAAAATCATTTGGCAGTGTTCAGTTGGGCAGCTCTTACAGAGTTATTTATCCACTGCACAAATTACAGAGAAATTTCAATTATTTTCCAATATACTCCTTATAAACGCCCCCCCGCCCCCTGCCCCAAATGTGGTTTCTGGTGAAAAGTCCTTCACTCACATGAGCAATAATGCATCAATCAATCCCTGCAAGTGAAAGGTTTAAATGTATTTGGATGGATGGGAGTAATCCAGGGTTCATCTTTAAGAATACCTCAGAAAACCACTCTCACTCAAGTTACTAATAGTTAGAATAAGCTGCCTTATTTACTAGTTACAGCCAAAAATATTTGGACTTTTTTCCTTCCTTTGTAAATCCCTGAGTTACCCTAAGATAAGGAGCTGCCTTTTGATAGGAATGCATGACCAGCAATGCTTTTCCTCATATGTCCCCAGTAAGCTCCCAACAGCATGAAGACCTCTAGGTCCATTAATTAATTAATTGGAAGCATTTAAAATTGAGATGCTGAAATCAGGTACCAACTGCATCAAGGACCAGGTACTTCCAAAGGATAGCCAAGATCTACATCTCCCATCAGAAGCATCTTTCTTTCTCCATCAACTACAGAAGCAATTTGACATAAAAAGGCTCCGAGTTCTGGCAGCTGAGTTAATTGCTTAAAGAAAAAAAAAAATCTGCCTGTTTGAAACTACCTGTTAACTATACTTAAGCAGAGGAGCTACTGGATTTAAGAAGTTCCCTGTTAGTAAAGATGAAAGGGAGAGAGAGACCTTGCTTTCTACCTTATGGTCATTGTGCATGTAGGTCAGTGAGGGAAAGCAAGGCGTGAGATATCCTGACTCTGGAGCCCAGTGAGCAGACAAGGCCTGCACATAAGCACCCATGAAGTATAGCTATAGCCTTCTCAGTTTATTTCTGGAACTGCAAAAAAAGTCTGACACTGAAAGAGACAACAGTTTTTCGATGTAAAGTAATAATCACTACATTATCAAGTGAGATAATCCCATTTGCCATAGTAGTTTCAATCTGTTCTAAGTAAAAAATTCAAATATCATTTTTCTTTCTCCTTGCTATTTTTATGAATTCAATCAAAATACCAGAGAATTTAAAAATGAAACTACATGGAAAATTACTCATAGCACTGGGATTTTCTCAGGTGATCTGCAGCACCTCTTTGCTGGAGCTCCAGAGCATGGAAGGCTTCATTCATTTGCCTTCTTTCAAGTCACACATTCACTGGGTCCAGATGGGATCTGAATTTTCAGTGTAAGCGTTTGATGTCAAAGGGCCACAATATTAGCATTCAGATTTTACCACATTTTTTCAGACCTGAGGAAAAATGAGATTTCCAAATGCATCTGTATTATAACAACTCCATTATATCTCATAGTCTGTTCTTTTCAGATCTAAAAACATTGCAATTCAAGTCAGAGGCAGCTGAGCCTAATGAGATGAATCAGTGGAAAAGGACCCTTTGGCCTCAAGACATGAGAGGTGTGCCATACCAGTCAGTCAGCTGAGGGGAAGGCTGATTGCTCATCTAGGTCTTTGTGGGTGATCTCTCTATTTTTGTTTCGCAGATTCTTGTAACTCTTCCCCACAAGTCAGCTCCCTACAAACTTTTTTAGAAAAGGTGGCAAAATGCTTCAGATTCAGCTGCTGGTAAGGAGAAAGAAAGCCAATATCTCACGCTTCGTATATTTTTTCCTCTGCACAAAAGGAAAAGCTCCCTAGTTTGTTTTGTTTTTTTTTTTTTCTCCTGCACTTATCCCTTCTTAAAGCAACCAGACAGCTTAAAGACATAGATGTAGAGTCTGAGTATCCAGAATCTATGTGAAAAACAATATTATCAGAGGATCAATCTGAAAACCTGTATTTCAATGAGCTTTGTGCCATTTCCTGAATAACAACTTCAGATCTCACGTACTGTCTTATAATTACGAAAAATATAACTTGGTATAGAATGTACTGTGTCAGCTTTGATTATGCCAGCAGAGAAAGACATGGGATACAGAGAGAGAATAAAGGAAGAATGATGGCTGTCTACTGGCTTATCAATTTACATCTCTCTACAGTAAATCTAAGTCCTTTGTGCTGTCAGTCATGCACTCCTACAGCAGTGATTGCTGGAATATGAAAATCACAGCTTTGAGATCCATTTGTACATTCATGTATTTGCACAGCCTTTATGGTTTTATTGCTTCAGTGGCTGCAGCATCCCCCATCAGCATGGGTTCTGCGATTTGAGGCTTGATGTTTGCCCCCACTATGCAGCTTTTGTGCAACAATCTATACCAACACTGTGAATCACCACCTTTTCAGTTCAAATTGTGAAGGAAAATAGAAAAAACCCTCAGGAAACAGTAAAGGTAAAAAATGACCATGTGTTAGATGACCTATTTCAGGCCTATAAATTTCAATAATATGTTGTGATTGTGGCTAAAAATAACACACCTCCTTATCAAATATTTACTGTGACATAAATAACCACCTAGCCAACATCATGTTTTTGAGCACATTAACAGCAATTGCATATTTTCAGCTCAAACGACATGCTGGAAATTAATGAAGACAAGAAGACATGAACAAAAAACCACCTCACTGCTGCCACCACCCCTATAGCAATTATCAGCAGCAAAGAGCAGCTTCCTGGAAATTTCAGAGGCATGGAGTTCAGAAAACAAAAAATCATGCTTGTCACATGCACAACACATGGTTATGCACACACACACACACACACAAACACACACACACACACACACACACACACACACACACACATACACTCCACAACTAAATTTTTGATGAGCTGGGCAGAAATTTAGGGCCCCACCTTCCCCAGCTCTCTCCCATCAGGACCCACAGCCAGGAGAAGGTCAGCAATGTCTCTCGCTGTTGTAAAACACACATGGTCATAGAAAAGTGTTTGTACAAATCTTTTATGTGCCCTGTGAGGGCAAACACTCCACCATATAAATTTCCCACAGGGCCACAGGTAACCAGCAAAGAGGAAGAAAAGAATCAGAAATTATCCTTGCTCTAAGAACTGCTGTCAGCTATTTTCCTACCATGGAGTTAGCATTAAAATTTGTAGCAGAATACTAGACCTCATCCAAATACTTGAATACTATTTGTCTCTAATGGGATAAGAATTGTGATGCAAGAAAAACAAAAGCCACTGGAAAATATGGAAGGATAACTAATTACTGCTGATTTCCTGAACTTATGTAAGTTGATCAGAATCCCTTAGAAAACTCTCCAAGAAATGTTTCTGTCTTAAAATTCTCTGCATTAAAAAAGAGAATACTGTCATATTCATGCGCTCAGCTTTTGAACTGCATTCTGTAAGGCAAGAACAATTCTTCCAGATCAGCAAATCTGTACAATATGGCAGTGTTTGGTTCCCACACTGAATAAAACATGGTCTGTCCTAGCTGATCATTTGACTTGGCATTATTTTCCCACTATAAACATTCTTAATAGCGTTGGACCATTTTCATCATGAAGTAACAAGAAGAACATGAAATCACACCTTGTCTTTAAAGTAAACACATACATTGTGTTTTGGGGTTTTTCCTTGCGTTGCAGCTGAAGTATCTTATTGTTTAGCACTCCTTGGGGCTACTACCACAGCAGGTTGTTTCCTCTTTGACATCTCATAAAATCCCAAAATTCCTGTGTCTGGGAAGAAGGGGTATTACAAGCAAGTAAATAACTACAGAGAGAGAAGGCTGATAACATTTTCACAGTTTTCCCTTAATTTTAGCTGGAAAAGATAGTTGAGCTCTACAATCTGATTTGAACCAGTAAGGAGAACAGCATTTGTTATTGGAAATAAATAACTCCAAACAGTATTTGCTTTTTTTTGCAGCTCCTTGGACATCTACTTTGCCTCCACTCAAAGCCAGTCTCCCTTAAAACAAGCCAATCACCTCCTGCACCATCACAAAGAAAAACACTGGGATTAACCTAGGGTCCACCGGAGTCAGTAGTCTGTTAATGACAATCGTCAACTGAGGATGTTCAGGAAGCAATAAAAGAGAAAATAAAGGCCACAGTGAGCTACAGTTATGGCCTTGCATTTCTCTTTCCTGGTTGTGTACCATTTGAATGAGAATGAATTTTTATTTTAAGCTGCTGCCTGCTAAAAGTGCCCTGGTGAGTCAAAGGTAGAACTCCGAATATAGTGCAGTGAATTTCTGATCTTGAGTTTTGACTACGAGGTTTTGAAAATCTTGCCAAACGCCCGAAGATGTATCTGTGCCCATAACATAAGCAAGTCCATTAGAATGCTCCTCTTTCTCCTACTCCATGTTTTTTCACCTCTGAGACATATTTTTGCATAAGAAGTACTTGAATGACAGCCCTAGCAGCAGCCTATCACACCACAATAATAAAGGATTAATTACCTCCGTCATCAGCACTCCATTATTATTTGTAGCACCAAGCACCTGCTCTATTTTTGTGAGCTAGAAATACCTGGGAACACCAAAAAGTAGACACTGCATTAATTCAACAAGTCTGCTAGCCTGCACCTGTGTTTAATTAGTTACTCTCAAATCAGACCTGTGGAGCCAGGAGCTGCAAGTGAGAGCACTGCTGACTGCTGGCCTGGCTGGACTGCCAGTGTAATTAATTGCATTCTTACTGTGGCTCTCTCCTCTGTGCAAACAAAAGTTAATCATTTACTGGGAAAGTCTGAGCTGATGCTTCTCCACCATTTCAGCCAGTGTGTAGAACATTTCAATAAGAGCATCCTCACCTTCATGTTTACTGCTTGCCTCCCAAAATGATGTGCTGACCACATTTATGCTGCTGGAGACCTACATGGAGGCAGGGGTTAAAAAGGTATAAAGAACAAAGAAATGCTGACCACAAAAAAAGTACCACACAGCATCTGTCCCAAGCCAGAGGGTTCTTTGAGCAGAGGTTTGGCAAAATGACAGCTAATAACCTTGCTGTGTTGTCATTCCTCGTCTTCAACTTTAAGTGTTCATGTAAGCTTCAAGCTATTTGTACACAATAATGGTTGTATCCTCAAAGCACACCTTCAGAAAGGGGTAAGCATCGTTATTGCTATTAAATTGATGACAAAGAGACTAGCAAAGGATCTTCTCTAAAGTTTCCACAGAAACCAGCAGAAAAGCAAGGTGAACTGCACCTTTGCATGGCTGTTGTTTTCAGCACAAGAACATTCCTCTTTGCCGGGAGCTCAGGTGACCACGGGCACCAGAAGGCTGGCAAGAAGCCACTGTAGAAACAGAGGCTTAGGCATGGAAATGATGCCTCAAACCAAGCAGTACCTGTGGAGCATGTCTGAACAGAGAGAAAGGGGTACAGGTCTGAACTGGAGCCTTGCCCTTTCTTCATTGCGAAGGAGCAAGTTGGTTATTGTTCACAGCTTTGTCTTCTGCTCCTTCATCCAAAGACAGCCAGCACCATTTCCAAGTGGCATAATGGGGCTGGAGCAAGGACAAGAGGGAGAGGGATGGCAGAGCCAGGCAAGTCTGGGAACAAGGAGACAGTTCTTTTCTCTGCTTGCTGGAATAACCTTTGGGGGTGACGTGAACCTTTTTCCATACAATTAGGCTGCAAATGAACTGTTTTGCAAAGGGGGGAGAAGGACACAACCAACAACAACCTCTGGAATTTTTGAAACACACTATTTAGAAGTAACAGGCTTTCTTTTTAATTTTTCTTTTTTTTTCTTTTTGCTTTTTGAGAGCAGCCTGGTACATCTCTTTTTAAAATTAATGGCATATACTTGATCAAAAATGCTAAAATGCTGGTTCCAGCAAATTACACAGATAATTAAGTCTAATTTCAATAATGCTCTGAAACATTACTAATAAATCTTTGGGCTCATACATTCCTTGAATATATACAAGCTACTTCACGAGTACCAATTCCCCCCCTTGTAGCTCCTTTTCTGTCAAGCTTTGGCAACCCCAAGCTAAATTCTGCTGTCAGGTATATCCTGTAAGTCTGGAGCAATTGCTTGTCCTCAGTGGCATAACTCAAGATTACAGCTGTGTAAATGAGCACAGAATGTAGCTAGAGATGTTGTAAATCTGACCTTCAGCTTGCTTCCATGAAAGGGGAAAACCCAGGAACTTGTTTTCACATTCACTAAGCTTCTTGAAAAACTACCCTGCATAAATATTATGATTTCAGTCATAGACGTAGCAGATTTAAAATGGAGTTAAACCTGCCTAGTATCTAGGTCTACTGGGAGGGGGCAAGATGACAAGCATAATATTTATAAGCTACCACAAGCAATGCTTACTTTTAAACACTGACATGCACTTTGGCCTCCTACCACGGTACATCAAGACCTTCAGCTTATTCGAGGGCAGTGCTTGACCTCAGGATACTGCAGCATTTCTTCACCAGCAGCACTGGAATGTTGGTCAGCCGACCTCCATGGATGCTGATGGCCAGCCTAAACCACT
>WBMY01001276.1:380785-397388 GCA_013397315.1 Donacobius atricapilla
TTTTTGGAAGGGGGGAGCAGTGGGGATGAGTGGTTGCCATTTGCAGTTATGAAAGCATATCTCTGTTATAACCAATACACATGTCTGAAGGGTTAGCAGGTTTCAGGCTAGGGAAAAAAACACCAAAATACTGCATGTTAAGTACTCCTATACATGTTGCTTTTGATCATCACATTATCTCTTTGCTCTGAAATGTCCACATAACATTCAGAAATCTCTATCAGGCTGCTAAGTATAACAAATTGCTGGCCTATACCTTTCAGAATTTTAGCTGTCTAAAGAATAAAATGATGGCTTTTTACTACAGCACACAGCTGGACAAAGCTGGACAAGGCTGGACAAAGATGCATATATCAGTGGCAGCAAAGATATTTATCTACAGACGAAAAGCTTGCAGAGGATATGTCAGCATTTTATTTGCTTCTAGGCTGCATTATCAATCTTTGGCATTACCCAAACTTAAAAGTCATTGCATTATGCAAAATACTTTCAAACAAGCAGCATCTCTTGTCTTCATTTCTAACTTTCTTAAAGCATAATTTGATGCATTACCATAAATGAATGAAAGAGCCATAAAATCTCATCAAAATGAGAAGAGAGAATGGATCTGAGTCTGATGACCTGTAATTTGCCTGCTATTGGGGGGCTGCCTTTAAAAAATGGACCAAACTCACTTTGTGCTGATTGCTAATTTAACCACTTTAAATATTTTAATATATAATTTCCATTTTTCTTTCTATATTAAGGAGTGAATGCACTTTCCATTTTAATTCCCAAACTGAAAAGGCAATGGAACATTGTTTGAAGGAGCTATTTCATAAACATGTCAGTTCAGGCACGTACCTGGAGACAGCAGAAATCGCAATATTCTTGACTAGCATCATCAACAGACTACTAGGAAACTCCAGCAGATCAGCTATGGCCCTGTAGTAATGATAAGAAATAAGAGGAAATTTCTCTTTACTCAACAATGAGCATAGTTCCTGTGATAAAACCTTCCAAGTGCATGGTTTGTTCTGGAAATGGTGGGATCTGAAATATCCTTTGCAAAGAGAAAGAAATTATACTCAGGTATTTAGACTAAAAAAAAAAATCAATAATAAAATAACCTAGATTTAATTTATTCTTTCTCTCCCTCCTGATTTCCACTATCTTATCACTTCTTCAGGGTTTGTCTTGAGCAAAATGTCACTGTAAACTGATGTGTTTGGTGTGGAATAATAAATTTCATCCAAGACCTTTTGAGTTACAGGTCATTTAATATAGTAACTGTGGGCAAGGGGAGCCCCCATTGTGATTGTTAAACAGCTCCCACTGATGTCAATGAGTATTTGCTGCCCATGAGTTCAGAAATGAGTACAAACTCTGGCTGTGAAAGATCACTCCTAATCTAAATTTGTCACACACTTCCACTGCCTGTAACTAATTTTCTGGGTGCCCATCTTGAGGCTCCCAGAGATTAATTTGCAGGGTAGGCAGGTGCTATTTGAAACAGGGAAGATGATCTCTGTTTCACGTGCAGAGACTCTTGCTGTTTGGATGCAGTTGCTGTCCTACACTCTCAGCCCTTGTGAAGGGATCTTCGCTGCTCCCATCCTAAATGCAGGCAAGTAAATGCAGCAGGTGCAAAGGGGAGAGCTTATCTGGTTATGGCCTTGTGTCTGAAGCAGAGTGGCAATACTCCAGGGAAGCAGAGAATATAAAAAAAAAAGGAAAAAAGAACTGGGAATTTATCCCCAAAAAAACCCCAAAATCAAAACAAAACAAAAGCACCAAAACCCAAACAAATAAACAAGCCAGCAGTTTTATCATTTTGTGTTAGTGCTAGCAGAAAGCTGGGTGCAGACACTGTCATTTGGTTCTGGCTCTGGTCAGGATTTGTATTAAAACAAACAAAACACAAAACCAAACAAGCCCCAAGAAAACACTTCTATCATTTCAGTAAAAACTAAGCATGACCTCTTGTGTCTGGCTAACTTATCAGGTGGAAAATATTAACATCATGGAGCTCCAAGCAATTTCAACAAAAGCAAAGTCCTTGAGTTCCCTACAGGGACCTGCCCAGTTAGTTGACCCTCTTTTTTGATTTTTCTCTCTACAACTAAGATTTTAGGAAACAAAAAGAATAAGAACACTTCAGTGCACCCAGTCAGCTGTGAACAGACGAAGGATGAAGATGCTCTGCTGAGAATGCCACAGGGAGAAAATGACTGATGCTCTGCAGAGTCCAAAGAGCCCAGAACCCCCTACTGAATAGTGAGTGTGAAAAATAAAGAGATAAAATAAACCAAAGCCAAACACAATGAATGTTTATTTAGTCAGGAAACAGCATCCATCCATAACCCAATGTTTCAATTCACAATTCTGATATGTTTCAATATATTTTTGTCTAGGCTACATAACATACCATTCCTTAAATGCATGCATATATATTAGTTCTAAAAGACTAGAAAGTTTCCCTTGCTAGCTTTATCGTGTCAGATTCTCCCATGTTTATAAGGTCTTTCTCTGACGCTGTGAGATAGACCTAGGCAAATAAAAATCTATCCCTGCCTGACTGCACAGGAAAACACTGACCCTGAGTGACAACCACATGCAAACAGTGTAGACAGCTCAGATTTCTCTTCCTTTAACCAGTTTTTCTCTTGGAATATAAAAAGCAGGTCAGCACTTTTGCAACAAAACTTTGAAGACGTCATTGGAGTCACTTGTGAGTGTTAAACATAAGGAGAGTCTTTGGCACACAGATGGCCAGTAAAATGTGGACTCTGCGAACACTTAGGTGTTTAAGGGTATTGGGTAGAACCCTGTCCCCAAGGACATCCATGGCATTTTTAATGTCAAAATTAATGAGGGAAAGATATTATTTGATGGGTTGATGGGTTTTATTTATAATTTAATGTAAAGGGCCAGAGCTCAAATTATTCTTTACTCATTAGAAATGAATAATACTGAGTTTGAAGTAGCACTAGATAACCAAATCACACATGCAAATAAAAACAATACAGACTGCAACAGTGTAAGTGAAAAATATTATTCATTTAATTCACTTAAATAGTTTTAAAATGAACCTTTAATTTAATCTATCCCTTTAGAATATTAGCTTAAGAGTAAAACTTATTACCCCTTGGAAGATATACCCATAATGGAGACTTCTCAGGTATCTCTCACAAAAACATTCAAAATAGATATGAACACACACTCCAGTTTTTCCATAAATGTCAACATTTATTTCTGGTAAAAATTGCTCCTTGCTTTATCTCTGCCAGTTGGTATCACCTCAGACCAATAAAACTATGCAGGAGTCCGTAACTACTTACTACTCTCATTGAGCTAGCAACGATTACAAGTGACTGCTCCATAGATACACTGGATGACGTCCAAACTCTCCCCATGGCATGTATGCCTCCTACCACTGCAGAACAGGTGCTCCTGGTAAACCAGGAAAGCACAAGGTCTGCCCCTGCTCTCAGGTCAAAGTGACCACTGAGCATTTGTTAGCAATCTGTTGTCACATTTTAAGAAGGTCCATCTTACATCCCATGTTGCCTTTCTACATAAATCTACCTGGATGACAGACAGCAATCACATATACTAATCATACGGACCAGAAGCTAGGATAATTTAACACAGCTTCTTCAGAATGCCCCTAGAAGAGACAGAAGAACCGCCACCCCCGTTTCCCAAATGGGAAGCAGTCAGTATGTACCAATACCAAGGAGCTCTTTTACCGTAAGTGTGATGAATGGCAACCACAGCCAAAGAAGCAGTGTCATATGAAGAAAATGCTGTGCTAAAAAGTAAAGAACTAATTTCACCCTGGGACTGCACTGAACAAACAGGGTCCTGCAAAGCAGACAGTCCAAGCGCAGGGAAGCAGAGGGTAATACAAAGGAATTCACTTCCCAAAGAAGACAATATTGGCAGTGGTGGGCTCAAGGCCGAAACAAATAGGGATGTGTTGATTTTACATCTGCTCACAGGCTTATTTTGTTGTGGGAGAAGAGTACCTTAGAAACCTTGAGCTATTTTCCATTGCAGGAAGCCCCTGGTGATGATGAGAACGCACAAACTGCTCACTGTTTCCCTGGGAGTGAATTGTCCCTCGGTTGCACCAAGTGCGCATTAGTCTGCTGGCACAAGGATCCTTTGAACCAAGACAGAGGATCTGAGAGGAAGGAGGAGGCTAGAAAGATGAAAGCAAGAACAATTTCTTGTTTATGTGGAGAAGGACAAAAAAGGAGCAAAACCCACTTGCCATGAACTACAGTGGCCCTAAATGAAAGCCTACCCTTTCCCCAGGAGTATACAAAAGTAGCTGTGACAACACACAACAGTCAGGCTCACAAAAGTCTCTTCAATTGGTCATAAGCAAGGAATGTTCTAGGGAATCCCAGGGAAACACACCTTGTGCTACTGGTGAAAT
Source organism: Donacobius atricapilla (assembly GCA_013397315.1). Lineage (NCBI taxonomy): Eukaryota > Metazoa > Chordata > Aves > Passeriformes > Mimidae > Donacobius > Donacobius atricapilla. The sequence goes on from WBMY01001276.1 coordinate 385,212, forward strand.
TTTTTTTTTTCTGGCAAAGGAGTATCCTCGAAAGTAAAAAGAGAGTGGGAAGCCACAGAGGTAATTGAGCCCAAATAGCAGTTGCATTGTAACATCTGGGAATCCTGCCTCTGTGTAAGTAACAGGGCATTCTGTGATCCTGAAGCTGTTCTCTAAACATGCTCTAGCAGTGATGCATTTGCACTGTTTAAGTTTGTGCTGAAGACAGTTAATTCATATAGATGGAAAAAGTCAGATGGATGGACTGACCTTGGAACTGGGCCTGGAAGTTATTCTTAGTCTCCACAAGAAAAGCAGTGCTCATTTTGCAAAGCAAAGCCTGAGAAGTGAGCATGAGAAACCCAGGGATATGTTGGTGACTTGCATGGAGTCCTGTTCTCTTAAAGCCACTTCAAGATTCAAATTAAGTAATTTCTCCCTTTGTTACAAACATTCCCCAAGCTCCATAGGGGCATGAAATCAGATCTAGTACTTTTCCAAGCACTTTGCTGAATGGACAGAGAATGTTTAGAGAACAAGGAATGTCTAGAGAGCAAGCTGCATGTAAAATCTTCACAGATTCAAGGAGGGCTAAGGCCTGGTCTTGTAGTGCCTTCCACTTGGAAGTGGCTCTCTTGCCCTAAGACCACCCGTGAAGGACAAATGCAGCAAAGAGAACCTGCCCTTGGAGCCAGATAAACCTGCTCACTCCTTTCCACAGAATGAAGTGTTTCTGAAGATGCAATCCTGTGTCCTCAATAACAGTGGCCAGTTTGTCATCTGAAAGTTGGAAAGTAGCTATCACCTAGACTGCTGTTACTGGAGTTACCCTGACATGGATATGGGATGTTGCCATGAGTGTGAAAGACACCAATGAGCAGTGATCCCTCTCACCTTTCAATCTCTGTGCTGGCTTATTCTGTTGAACAAAATGCTCCAGTCTCTGGACTGGAGCCTGAGCTGAGTCACTTATATCCTCACTACAGCTGGGCCCATGTATGTGCTGCCTTGAAACCCTTCTCAAGCCCATTTAAAGACCTCAGGCCTTTAAACTTTGCAGGCACTACGTTCATAACTGGTGTTTTAAATGCTGTACTCTGTGCCCTGGGTGGGCACTCCACTTGCTTTCCAGCAAGGATTCAGGGAAAATCCCTGGTATACCTGCACCTGGATTCCAGAAGGGCACATGGGCTCCAGAGGATTCTCAGGGTGGGGATGCAACACAGCAGCAGTGGCTGTGATGTAACAGCTCTCCCCTGGGCCAGCCTAATCCATCCTTGCTCCCCATGGCCCTGCAACTAAGAGCCACCATTTCCAAGAGCGATGCTGACTGCTGGAGACTGATCTCCTTCTCAGGCCTCTTCTGCATCCGCTGTCCCCCGGGCAGCAGACCCGGGTGACCAACCTGAGGGCACACACCTCAGTGGTTCACCAGAGGGGTGGTCAAGACAAAAACCCTGACAGCGGGTAAGCAGCCAAGCTCATGTCCATCCCAAGCAGGAGTCCTGTCACCTGCTGACAAGTGACACACTAGAAAATGTAGAAACCTCTGCTGCCTTTCCCCCTTCCAATCCAGCATAAATCACAAATCAAAAGGCAAAAGAGGTAGAAACCAGTTAGCTTTTCCTCTTTGCTCACTCACCTGTCCCTTGTCCTTGTTCCCTTGCCAGAATGGAAAGCACAGGTTCCAAAGGCCCAGGGAGTTGTCTCTCATGTTGTCCAGCTCAGCTGGAAGCAGAAGGGCCCAATGCAGGTGGCATGAAACCTAGACTGGTGAGACCTCATCTGGGAACTGCAAAATTCAAAACATCATTTGAATTTGACGGCTTCCCTCCAAGCTGCCCACCATTTCCTCAGAGCAAGAGCAAACTTGGAACCTGCCCAGCTGAAATCTGGGATCCACTCTCCCCTGTGTGAGGTTCCAAAAAACAAAGGGACAGGTCCTGTAAGCTGTAGAAGACCTCCTCTTAAAGTCACCAAGAGAAAAAAAAAAAAAAAGAGTAAAAATCAATTCATTGAAAATACAAGACCAAACATGTTTCCTGGCATTGCCATGCTCCGTACCGTGCAATACACCTTCTTCAAGTACATTTTAACCACGCCTTCGTTGATGCTGCCTTGCGCCCCCTCTGGCTTGTATTTAACTTTCCTCGACAGATCATACTCAGCTTTGCATGCAATAAAACAAATCAGTTTCTTCCTTTTTATTTGTGCATGTCATTAACATTAAACACATGCTGCAATGACAGTGGAATTGATGGCTGAATAGAATGTATTTTAATTTAAGTAATATTTCCATTAACCTAAAAGCTCTCCCTTAAAAGTCTGCACAATTTATTTATTGGAAAAAATCCAGAATAATTGTACTGAAAATTCTTCTCTGAATGATAATATGTCAGACTTTTAAAGCTCTCTTTTGGCAGCTTTTCTATTCGCCTTTGAACATTACTGACATAAGAATACATTTCTCACAAGTCTGATGTGTATTGAAGAAAAAGAGAAAAGAAAAAGAAAGAGGGTCTGCTGCAGAAATCACAGTAGGTGTAAAATACCACTGCCCTAGATCTGTCCCCTTGGCTGGAGAAATGCATCCCAGATTTGTTACTCGTTTATGTTAGGTTATGGAAAATGCAGAGGATTAAAAGGCAGAGGGAAGCAGATGCCATGCAGGCAGAGACTGTTACAAGCCAATCTCCATCTGAGAGCACGGAGGCAGCGCACCCAGCAAAAGAATGTGTTTGGAGGCAAAGCTAAGCTGTGGCAGCTGGGGCAGGGACAGAGAAGGGCAGCTGCACTAGAGGAGGCGGAGGAGCAGGCGGCATTCCTGAGCTCAGAAAACAGCAAAATCCACCGTGCAAAACAAATAAAAGCTGGGCTGTCCTCCCACCCCCGTGTTTGTGTTCACTGGCTTCAGAGTACAAGGGGAACGGGATGGGGTCAGAGCTGCCTCAAAGCTGGAGCTCAGCCTGTAGAAAGAGATTGCTGCAGGTTTGCCCCTTTTCCTGCTGCCCACAAAGGGCACGGCTCCAACTGTGTCTCCTCTAAGGATGTGTTGTCAAGGGCACACAAACACACATCTATGTGTGCTTTTCTGTGGGCCGACAGACACGTAATCTTCTGTCCAGACTACTTTCAGTCAGGAGAGGGAAAATCAGAGACACGTGATGGATGTTGTCATGTCACTTTGTGCTCCACTGATCGATGCATGCAATCCCTAGCAACACCAATTAAGCAATATTAAGAGCCTAAATAGGACAGCATGGAGCTTCTCCCCAGGGCTTACAGCCCTGGATTCGGAATGCCACAGGTCAGTTCAGGCACATTTGTCCAGGCTTTACTTTCCCCAGCCTGGGGAAGAGGTGGTTGGGCAAATACGGGGGAGCTGTGGGTGTGTGAGGATGGCTACTTGTGTCCTAAACAACAGCAGTCTTCTGACAGACATCAGCACAGAGTCCTGTGAGCCAGCACAGGTGGGAGAGACCTAGGGGCAGACCCCCTGGTCTTGTCTCATCCCTCTGGTACGCACCTACCAAAGCTAGCCAGCCCCAAGACACAGCCAAAGCTCTGTGTGTGAAAATCAGGCACAGCAGCCCAGCACCACCCCAGAGCCAGACCAGTACAGTAAATCCTCCACCCTGGGGCAGCATCCTGGGGGAGTTTAGATCCAGCCTGAGAAGCCACCTTGCCTGCTCTGGCCAGCGTGGGTGGATGGCCACACCATGACAAGTCCTTTCCTGGGCTGTGTAGGGGCTGGGTTAGAGTGAAGGACTGCACTGAGACCCTGGAACCTGGAACTGGGGGCAGTGCTGCTCTCCTCTCCCCCTGCTACAGACCCAGGCTGAGCAGCAGGATCAGAATGCAGCAGCATTCCCTTCCTCCCCTCCACCCACTGCCAAAACACCCTTGGCTGTACCCCACACCCCTGCACTGCAGCCAGCTGACTATTCATTTTGATTTAGGGTAGTTGTCAACAAGAGATCAGAAATTAATTGTACAGAGAAGCAACACCTCAGGAAAGCAGAAATTGCTTAGGATTTGGATATACTTTCTCCTGTCTCCACCCACAGGCTGGTTTCTCAAGCAGTGGAGGTGGAGCTGTTCCAGCAGCAGGTGTCCAGCAGCTGGAAGACTTTCCACACAACTGTCTAGTTCAGTTGTGAGAACAACACTCCAATCAACTCTGTACGGGGCCAAACAAAACCCATTTCCTTGCCAATAGGGGATTTCTTCTGGAAGATGACACTGACCCCACCAGTTTCACGGTGCTCACACATGGATGAGAACGGAAAAGCGTGTGCTCCCTTCCAGCCACAGCCCTGCAAGGTCTGTCTTTCTCCAGGGTTAGGGAGGGTCAGGAAGGGCAGCCAGCTCTTCGTGTGTGGCCTGAGCCTGGTTAGCATCTTTCACTCTTCATCACTCAGCCATGCCCCCCATTTGCACTGGCTCTAGATATCTCTCCCTCCCCTCTCCTGCCCTGGCTTCTCCTTGCAGAGACTGATTTTGTGATTTTGTGATCTGAAAGAAGTCAGTGAAAAATACATTAATATTAACTCCTTCCTGGACAATAAAAAATGCTCCCAATTCTTTGCCACTCATAGAGCTAAGGAAGTCCCCCTGCTTTCTGCTATATGCGGCATACTGATGCTGACCATCTCCTTACAGTCTTGTGGCAGGGAGCACATTGCTGAGGCACAGCCATGCTAAATACCTGATAGAGAATGCATGGAAGGAAGTCACTCTTATCACCAGCTATTCAGTTCATAAGGCCTCTGCAAACAGATAAGGATTTTTCCTTTATATGTCTGATTTTTCTCATTCATGTATAGCCCTCTCTCTTTTTCCTTGTCTCTCCCTCTACTCGCAGCACCTCCCCATGCCGACTCCAGGTTTCAGCCATGATATAGTGGATTAAGTACAAGGCTGACTGGCAGCTCTTACAGCTGGGGAGCTAATTCACTCTTCTGCAGCTGGCTCAGCCTGTATCTCTGAAGCCCTCAGTGGCTCTTTTTTCTCCACCTGGGAAGCAGTTATGCTTATCTGCTTTGGAAGAAATGTTATTCCCACTTAATGTACCTTAGAATAGTGTGGGGTGTTGTTAAATAGGAAACCTAATGTATGAGAGCATGTGTATGGACTGCTTTGCTTGGCCACACACAGCTCAAGGAGAGCCACAGAGCATCTGCATCCCCTGGGACTGATCTAAAAGAAGCAGCAGCAAGATGGCATCTGGAGGAGTCCATCCATTTCCCTCCCAGCAGGGCCCTAAGCAGCTACACTAACAGTAGTTGACAGTGGGAAAGTTAATGGGTGTGTGCATTAGCCTGCATAAACATGTTTAAGCTAGCAGGGCTCTGCAGAAATAAAAGGGGTTAAGTTTCCAAGCCTCCTGCTCCAGAGATCATGAAAGCACTCCAAGGGCTCAAGCTCTGTCTTGGGATGCTCACAAAGAGACTTCACATCAACACGTTTTTTTACCTCACTCATCAGTGCAAACTCCAGTGTGTCTGTCCATACCTGGGTGTTTCTGAACAGGCTGTTCAGTGTCATTTTTTAATTTCTCCCCACTACCCCCAGAAACACAGATCTATGACACGCAAGATAAAAGAGGGGGATTATTTATTTAAACTCAGAGATTTTCAAGTTTAAGCTCACCACTAATCGATCCACTGGTCCAGGACAGTCAGCAAGCAGCTCACCATGGTTTGCCAGAGGTCCAACACCTGCCACCTGATAGATCTGTGCCATAGTACTGAAAAGTTATGTTGATTCTTTTTTCCTTGGCATAAGCAATAGACACTTCTATTGGGCTTAACAACAGATATGGAGGCTTGAAGCATATATTTCACGATAAACAAGAAATCTGTGTAAACATAGAGCATAGACATATAATTGATGATATATGCACTTGGGGCCAGAGCAAGATCTAAAGAACTTGGTTTTAGGCACAGTATCCAGAGGAGATACTTCTACTCCGGGGTCTGACCTGTCACATGTCCTCCAGACCAAGTTCATTCAGCTCAGCTGTATCTAGGAGCTTAAATTGCCCTAGAAAGCTTGAACCACATGGGTTGGGAATAGGGAGAGGGAACGGGAGGGAAGCCAGACTGGGTAAGCAGAAAATCTCTCCTGTAAAAGCTTGCAAGACCTTTACGGATCATCATAATGGCTTTTTGTTGTTGTAGTTGCAGGGATCATTTTTTAAAACAAAGAGATAACGTTTGGTTCATTTCTTTCATTTTGGAAAAGGGCAGCTCCTAAGCCCTTATCATTAAGAAATAAGAGCAGTGTTACATGTTCAAACAATTTATGTGAAGATCCTGCCATTTGTTATGGGAACAGCAAGTACAACTGCAAGTCCATTATCATCCCTCCCTGCCTCTGCATGCACAGCATGAGCAAGTGAGGAAGATTAGGGATAAAAGCAATGGAACCTGCAAAGTCAGTGACAAATATTCAGTACTTAAAACCCTCTTTGATGCTTCCCACTCTGAAGTGAGGCTTTGATTTGGTCAGCGGTCAGACATGGACACACTGATTTTTCTCCAATTTACTCTCAGTCTCAAAAAATAGCAACCTCTTTTTGTGATCTGGTGGCTGAGAAGCAAGTGACCCAACACCACTGCAGTACTCTCCCAATGGCCCCATGAGCAGTGCTGACAGAAGGTGGGCTGCAGAACCAATACAGATAAGTTAATAATGTTGGAAAGGTTTTCTGGACCCCTGCCAATGTTAAAACCTGCCAATGATATCTGCCTTTTTACTTTAAAAAAATCACAAGGCAATTTGCATTACATTCTGGTCTTGTTTTCAAACCCACACTTCCTGTGACCTCCACTCCCCATATCTTCACCCTCCCACTCACAGCTAATCTCTCCCTGCCTCTCCCCACTCCTCTGTTGTTTCTGCAGACAAAACGTTTATGCTGCTGCGAGCCTGCAGCAGCCGACAGACCATTTCTCATAATAAACCACTCCTGGCTGCACAGCCAGGCTGGGCCCCGTCATGTGAGCAGTCGGGAATTCATGGGTTTTCAAAAGAAGAAGGTTTGCACTCCAGAAAAGCATCCCTACATCTCCTGTAAGAAGAGCCCATGCCAGGCAAGCACAGAGGGCTGGAACAGGAGGACAGCAGGGACAGGAGGTTCTGATAGAACCCTCCATGACATCCCACATGGTGAGTGCTCAGCAGTGAGCCCATTGTGAGCAGGGAGAAGAAAATTGATGGGCAGCAAGGAAGGGCAAGGCACCTGCTGCAATTACTTAGCAATGTTTAGCAGCCTTTAAACAAAGAGAAGGTTTCTGGGAAATGATCGTGACCAAAACAGCAATTTAAGGAGGCTCCTGAGAGAGTGCTCCAGCTGCGGCAGAACATCCCTCTGCTCAGTGCTTCTGCCTGCAGACATTATGTGCAGGGGTAAGCAGGGGCTTTGGAAGGAAGGAAGGAAGGAAGAGGCTTGTCTGCTGTGCCATGGTGCCTTCTTACACAGAGCTGCGATGTTCCCACCACAGTGGCCTGTCAGGCAGAGACAGGTGCTGGCACAGGTTTTGGAGGCAGTTTCCACAGGCAGGTGTCCTACAGGAGGTGGTTATTTCCTACACAGAGGCCAGCAGCAGCAGGAGAGCTGACCCTACCACCCCACTGCCCCTGCCACCTCGCAGATGCAGTGGTGCTCCACAGCACTGGGTTGGGGTCCAGAGAATCTCCAGGGGGAGCATCACCTGTCTCCAGCATGGAGGGCTGTGACTGACAGGTGAGGGCGCTGGCTGGCAGCAACCTCCCCTTCAACCACCACGGCTGAAGCTGATGGTGGAGCAAGTGACACCATGGCATCACTCCTGACAGGGATGCTATAGTACGGCGAAATCAGCAAAGGTGGGGAAGAGAGAACCTTACCTGGGTAGACAATGAAATAAAGCAATGCAGCAATGAGACCCTGGACTGATGAGGTGTCAGAGGACTGATGGGGACACTCAAGGTGTGGGTCACACCCTATTATGGATTCAACTGCTTTTGGAAAGAGCAAAGTGTGGAAGGAAACCACATTTGGGAGCAGAAATCCTATGTGGGCAGCAGAGGAGCACGTTGCTGGGGGAAGAAAAGAGGAATAGAGGGAAGTTGCTGCGCTTGTTCATCCTAATTGTAACTGTGTCTTCTTCAGCCCCGCCTGCAGTGTTCCCATGTCTCTAGTATCTTCCTCGCTCTTCAGAGGGAAGATTTACAAGCTCAGTTGATATTATTCATTTCACTGGAAATTTAAGAGGGAACCACTTGTAAAGGTGTTAAAAAAACAAGAGAAAAATGGCACAGAGACAGGGCTGCTAGATATTGACAGTTACAGATGTCTTTATCTGCTTGAAACAGAAGAACTGCACAGTGTACTGAAGTCACCTGCACCAGCAACAACGAAAGAAGGAAAAGGAAAAAAGGATATAATTAAAGGATGAACAAACCCCTTGGCTTGGAGAAATCTGTGTCTCTCTACACCTGAGCTCAACTGCTTGCTGCAGGTCCCTGCAGCCCTTCCTGTGCCAAAACAGACCTGTCATGAGGGGCCAACACAGCTACAACGCCAAGCCTAAGTACAGTGTGGTAAATTCTAAAGAAATTGAGATGTGGTAGAAAGTAAAATAGCTTTGGGAACAGAAGCTTTTCTCTCTTCTGGCTGTTCTGTTGGAGTCTCAGATGCTTTGGACAGTGATCAATGAGAGGAAAACAACAGCATTTTCCATCTGTACTTGCTAAACAGGCACATTGGCACAAGCAGCTGCTGAACCAGGGCATCCCACTGGCATCTTCTTCCCATGAATCTGTGGCTGGAGCAAGAGGCTTGGAAAATGCACCACTTTATAAAATAAGAAGGTTTGTATTAATGAGAGAAGAATCAAAGTGGTGCTTTCAGAAAACACTACTTTCAGTATCAAAACTCTGGTGTCAAGGCACCAAGTGAGGGCGGCCAGAGGGCACAGCCAAAAGTGCTAAAGCAGTGAGACACGGAGGAATGGATGGCAGCAGCCTCCAGAACAGCACTGGCACCCCAACATGTGGCAGGATGCAAGGCCAAACACCTGGAGGGTTCAAGAGCCCTGTCTCTGCAGATGACAGAGACATCTCAAAGTGAGGCTACCAAAGCCTTTTGGAACAAAAAAGCCAGTGCAGAGGAGAGAAAAACATCACCTTATAGGAGTGGGCAGCAAATGAAGACCCTGAACATAAAGCCAAAATAGACACAAGCCCTTGGGAACAGAGGCATCATGAGGTATGGGAGCTCAAAAGAGGGCACATGATTAAATTTCCTTGCCTGAATGGGTCCAGCAGAGCCACAACTCAGCAATGTGGATTATACTGGCTACCCCACAGCTTAAAAAATGGCCTGATGCAGCAGGTTCTTACTGAAAATTTAATCCATATTTCAGACCTAGTAAGTGCCTAATATCCTCACCTTAAGCTGCTCTCTGAAATCACCTCCTCAGGAGTCAGCTCAAGGTTCATGCACACACATGTGCCTGGAGTACATCCTCATGCTCAGCCTCTCCTGTGCCAGGGAAGGACAATCCTCGCACTCAGCTGTCCCTGCTACATCCCTCTCAACTTCTCCTGCTTCAACACCACAGGGAGCATGGGGAAACCACTGCAGACAGTGGGAGGCCATGCTCAGAGCACTCAGAGGTACTCCTGAGCACATCTACACCCACTGCTTTAACTCACCTCCCTGCTGCTGCTGGTGCCTCACTCACACCAGGCCTACCAGCTGTGTCAGAGGCCTGTTGGCAGGGTCAGGTCCTCAGGAGATGATGGCAGGAGGAGAGGAGAGGAGAGCTGACTCCAGTCACAGAGGGTGTATGAAAGTACAGCTTTAAAATAAGACACGCACCCCCTGCACATTGCCGTGAAATCATTCCTCTCAAAAACACCAAGTCTGATCACCCAAGTGCTGGGACTGCTGCAGAAGACTTTAATCTGTTATGGTAGTGCTGGTGCCTAAAGCCATGGTGAAGGCAGTGCTTGCAACACAGAGGTATGCCTAAGCCCCCTGCTCCACTGCTCAACACCACAGTGTACCTGATGGTGCCTGGGCTAATGTCTGGCCTTTTCACCAGAAAACTTACTCTTTTTCCAAAGTGAGGCAGGTGTGGAGCTTTCTCATGCATTACCTGCATTACCAAAACAATCCTGTAAATACTGCCTCAGCCTTTCCATTGGAGTGGTCAATTCCTACAGAGTATGCTCTTTCTTCCCAGATGCTGAGAAGAATAGGGAGACCCTTCATGGCTCATTATCCTGGCTATCCTCCAATCCAGACCTCCTCCTCTCTACCCCACAAGTCTGGACAGGGGATCTCTGACAACAGACATATCTATGAAGTGGTTCAGTGTCCTGGCAGCAGTGAGCAGGAAACTCAGAAGCTTTAGCACCATCCTTGTGGACGTAAGTCCAGCTCTCTGTATCTCCTAATACATTTTGCAGAATTTAATTCATACAGTTCAGCACATGTTGGCAGAGATTTGCAACAGACGGTTCACTGCAAAGGTGCCTCTCTTAGAGAGTTCACCATAATTCCCCAGGGTCTGTAACTTAGTCCTGTAATTGAATGAATCAGCAGAATTTTCTATCACTTATAGAGAACAAAAGACTTAAAATTTAACCTGGGTGACCCCTGCGGACTTAAATCCATAGACTCAATAAAATTCATGGCAGAGAAGTACACCAACACATTTATTTGGTGTTTTCATTACCATTTTTTCATCTAGTCTTATAATTTACAAGACAGGGAGATCTGACGCATGCCTTTGGAACATTTGGCAGGAAAAGATGCCCCATACATGTTTGTACCTTGCTGTCTCTGAAAAGGTCGACACCACTCATTAAGTGGGTGTCAGTGTTCTCAGGGATAAAGCACCCACACCTGGCCAAGAGGTACACAGTGAAGCTGCAGTGTGTATTACGTCTCATGGAGTAGGATACTGTTTCACCGAGGAGGGACTGACTTGAATATGCACCTCGGTCTCCTTCTGTCTTTGGAATTTTCTGAGACCCTGTGATGTAAGGCTTATGCAAAGAAAATGTTATAATTAAAAAAGTAACAATAAAATGTTAGAATATCCAGCATTTTCACATATTCACTGTACAGCAGAGGTAAGAATATGAGATTTTTTTCTGCAAAATTCACTATCATCTCTCTATTCTAGTCAATAGCACCCTTTTACACCACTCAGGCAGATTTTCATGCTAAGCTGAAGAGTTCACCTAATGAACAGATCATGTTACAATTTGCTTTTGGGATTAAAATCCCTACTTACTGCTCATCTGTTTCCAAACAGTCATGGAACCTGTAGATGGATAAACCTGAAAAAGAAAAATACAAAAAACCCTCATCCATTTATATGTTAAAACATCAGAACTGTCTATAAAATGAAAGCTTTCTCCTTGCTCTTCTTAGAAAAACAAGCAAACAAACCGACCAACCAAATGTACTTGAAATCATGAGCGTATAAAGAAGGATTGTTTCCTATTATCATAGCAAGCAGCATGCAGTGCGTACTACCAAAAGGTTCTCAGCTAAGCAGCTCTAAAGGGGTTTATGTCAGAAACACTGCAAAAACAAACACGACATGGAGCTATACAAATCCAAGGTGGTTTGCTGTGGCTCAGTCCTGTTATCCAAGTTAATGATGCTGTGGTGTCACAGCTGCACACCCCCACAGGGTGGGTCTCCAGCAGTGCTGTCCTGTATCCATGGACCTGACTCAGGCTGCGGGACCAGTGTTCTTCCTTGCCTGGGAAGGAAAGAGTGGGGCAAAAAAACAGGGAGTGCGGAGAAAAGGGGAGTTTTGGACACAGCTGTCAAGATGTAACAGAAAGGAAGAAGGTTTAAGTGAGGAGCACAGAGCAGGGAAACTCCTCCCTCTTGCCCCTTCCCAGCAGGAGCCACTTCCCTGCATCCCCCCAGCCTCCCTCCACAGCTCTACCCAGATGAATTTCTCATGGCTGGAGGATGGGCAAAGCCAATGCTGATGATAGCAGCTGGTTTTCTGCCAAAGATTTGCATTGCCTGTGTCTGACACCAGCCCTGACAGCTGCACTTTGTGTCTGGTTATAGTTTTGTGGTTTTGCTTCAAGCAGATATCCCAGCCTAAGACCTGATGGTGGTTGAAGCTCCCTGCGTGGACTAGAGGAAGCTAAGAGGAAAAAAAAAAAAAA
>WBMY01001276.1:397422-442385 GCA_013397315.1 Donacobius atricapilla
GTTAAATTGGCAATTATGACCCTTATTTGGTAATAACGACCCTAATTAGAAATTAATAAAAGTTGTGCCTATTAACATGCATTTGATGTTTACACTGAATCATACATCTGAAGCCTGTTTAAGTCAGAGACATCTCAGTCAATATTATGGTGCTTTTACCAGGTACAGTTTTTGGAAATCCTTCCTCTTCTTTTTGGATCTGCATCACCCATTTTCCGGCCTCCTCCCCGGCTACCATGCCCAACAGCAGAGAAGAAGAGAGACGAGGAACTGCAGTCAGAACTCAAGATGCTGCTACAGCAGACAAGACCTCAGGATTCACCCCACAGCACTGGGCTTCCCATTGCTTTCGGTCTGTGTGAGTGCATTGCACCAGCCTGCAGCTACAAGGTCAACAAAATCAAGGCAGCCTAAGGCTGGTGTCATGCAGCAATGAACCAGACCACTGACACCCAGGTGAAAGATTTCAGAGAATCAAATACATATTTCTTCTCCTATAAGGGTTGCAGCTAAGAAAGGCTCTTCTGCGAGAGATATGGAGAGGCTCTCTCCTCTAATTCCCTGAAGAAAATCCGAAAGCAGAAAGCGAGACCAACATTGAGCTGGTATATTGGCTGATGGGTACAAAATCTTCTGACAAGTCGTTTGCTTGGCCCTGATTGGAAAATATCCTTAATTAAAACACCACATCAGAATCCTGAACCAATTTCATCCCAGCTCCACTAAGCACTTTGTACAAAACATTAACTCTAAAATCTCATTACACATTAGCAATCCCTGTGACAAACATAAATGATAATTTAGCTCTAAAGCATTCTGGAGCAAGCCATTTTTAAGATAGGCACATGATATCAGCTTGCTAGGAGAAGGGGAAGAGTTGAATTTATCTGTCTCTTTATTTTTTAAACAAATGGTTCAAACTGGCTCAGCAATGTGCTGCACAAATCATGTCATGGGTAGATCTGACAGTACATAGCAGCTGTTTAGCCCAAATCTGGCACTTGAGCCAGGCTGGATTTTGAAATCCCACCAGCAGTGCCAAGCTCCCAGGTCTTTAAGCATTTGGAGGGAGGGGACTGGGATGGGGAAGGTGGGGATGTCTGTTGATTTTACAGAACAGCAGGGACGGAGATACATCCAGAGACTGTAGGTAATGTGGGCTTGCTCAAAAACACTGGGAGGAGCAAGGAGAAGGTGGGACTGAGTGCCTGCAGTCACTCCAGCTGGCTTCCTAGGAAAGCAGCACGAGGGAAAAAAAGGCAACACCTGCAGTGGTGATGTGATCCCTAGCACTAGTGGGAACTTTGCACTACTAAACACTACACAACCCAGCCGGGGCAAGAGAGGACACTGCAGTGGATAATATTTATATTAAGTACAAAAACTGTCTTAACTTCACTTCTAGGCCAGAGGGATGGTAGTGGAACTAACGTTATTTGTATTTCTTGTCAAAAAGATATTAAATATCCCTTCTTTGATTAGTAGCAACATTTTCAGCCTCTCTTTAGTCTTGAAAATGACCTTTCTAAACTCCTCAGGCTGCACCTTGATCAATTTTTCTGTGTGCAAGTGAGTACATGGGCTGTTAATTTTGTGAAATGGGGGATTTATGGTTATTTACTATAGGATTATGAAGCATGTACATAATAGATATTATACAGGGATTTAAAAAACAGGCAAATGCCAACATTTACTCCAAATACCACTTACCAGATTTGGTAGTTTCCTGGAAATCTAGAGCTGGAATCACTTTTTTTTACTGGCTGAATTGAAGTTGATGAAGTTTTCAGTGAAGGGAATGCTTTTCCCTCATCTAATCTTTTCTAGCTGCACTAGAAATCATACAGATTATTTCTGATTAAATTTTGTTGGGGGGGTGGGTGGAAGGGAGCAGATCACCTGCATCCCTCGTCAGAGCTGAAAGATATCCATGAGGCCTATCAGATGATGTTTCCTCTGTTGCATCTTTAGAGAAAAAGGCACAAATCAAAATAAACTTGACTTGGACAGTGCACATCTCTCTCCTGTAAAAAGACTTGAAAACATGTGTTCAGTCTAGCAGGGAAAAAATCCTCCTAAAACTTACTGCAGGATGAGTGTGATTTTCAACCAGCTCTTCTTTCAAGCAACAATCATGCTTTACTTTGCCCTATAAAAGTGAAGAAATTATTTCTACCAGTTTAACGGGTGCCCAGACACGTTAGCTCCATGTGCTTTTGAAATCTCTTTTTTGTGTGGCAGAAGAAGGAAAGTAACCACAGTAGATTAAAAGAAAAAGACTTCATTTTTTTCTTGCAACTGAAATGTCATTCTATGATTCTCACTATTTCCTGTCCTGAAGAAGCTGTCTGCCCCTCTGCACTGGGGTTGTTCCTTCCCTTTCCCAGAGCTCTGCAAGAGGTGTCAAGTCCAGCCATCTCCACTGAGAGATCCGCTAAATACTTGGCATTTTACTTATACCTCTGTTCCAAACCATCTGAAAGCTACTACACAGATCAGATGACCAAGCTCTGCTTGAGAGTCAGGAAAAAAATGAGAAGCCCCAGAGAAGGATTTTGTATAAAGGCAATGATTTTTCATGCAGGGAAGCCGACAACAGTCAGATGGTGGGTGGTTGTCTGGGTACTGCAAGGCCAGTAATTCCTTGATTTTTACTGCTTAAGAGTGGTAGCTTGGGGTTGAAGCTCTGCCTGTGTCTTAGTCTGCAGTTAGACCAGTGTCCCAGACTCTTCAGAAGATTTTTCTTTGAATCATAGAATATCTTGAGTTGGAAGTTACCCACAAAAATCATCAAAGTGCAACTTCTGGCCCTGCACAGGACAACCCCAAGAATTCTACCAGGTACCACCTAGTGGCATTGTCCAAATACTTCTTGAACTCTGTCAGGTTGGTGCTGTGACCACTTCCCTGGGGAGCCTGTTCCAGTGCCCAACCGCCCTCTGGGTGAAGAATCTTTTCCTCACATCCAACCTAAACCTCCCTAACACAATTTCAGGCCATTCCCTCAGGTCCTGTCACTGTCACCAGAGAAGAGATCAGTGCCTGCTCCTCCTCCTCCCCTTATGAGGAAGTTGTAACTGCAGTGAAGCCTCCCCTCAATCTCCTCCAGGCTGAGCCGACCAAGAGACCCCAGCTGATCATCATACGGCTTCACCTCGAGGCTCTTCACCATCTTCCTTGTCCTTGTTTGGCCACTCTCTGAGAGCTTTATGCCCTCCTTACATTGTAGCACCCAAACCTGCCCCCAGCACTGGAAGTGAGGCTGCCCCAGCACAGAGCAGAGCAGGACAATCCCCTCCCTTTCCTGGCTGGCCATGCTGTGCCTGATGCTCCCCAGGACAGGGTTGGCCCTCCTGGCCACCAGGGCACTGCTGGCTCAGGTTCAGTTTGACATCCACCTGGACCCCCAGGTCTCTTTCCATAGCATTGCTGTCCAGACTCTCACTTCTTATTCTGTGCATACATCCAAGTTTTCCCAGTCCCAGATGCAGAATCAATCACTTATCTTTGTTAAACTTCATAACAGTTGATGACAACATAGCCCTCTAATTTGTCTTGGAGACTTTCTGGCTAGCCCACAGTTTTTCATTTCTTCATCTACAGTAAAGCTTTCCTGAATTGTTCCCCCTCTAGAGGAGTTGTCTTCCAAACCACCCTGCCATACTACCAGGTCTCAGCATAATTTTCCTTCCTCTTGCCATACCTATGCACTTGCCTTAGATACTGGACACTTTTATCATAGACTAAAAAATCATATTTAGTAAAACTTTCAGTAACAAGAAGCAGGATATTAAGGCAGCTCTACTGTTGTAGCTGAACATATGTTGGGTAGCTGTACTCCTTCTCTTCTCTGGGTTGAAATTGGTACTCTGGGTTTCAGAGTTCAGTCAAAAATCGTAGCATGTTGTCCACAGAAGGTGTTGGGAGGAATTTGAGGTGATAGTTTCTTTTGTCCTCAGCATGGCCTTGGCTAATCATTAAATCATGTCTGCAGGCTCTGCAGAAATAAGTCCATTTTGAAGGGGACCAGCTTGATAAATACTGCAGGATGGGAAGAGGAGATGTGCTTAAATTTGTGTTTGGCAGTGACAATCAGCATTATCAAGTGATGTTTCATTAGTCATGTGAGGAACTGAACAACACTTGCTCTATTTGCAGCCTTCTGCCTCAGTTATATGCAGACCTTGGTCCATATAACTCCAGTCATAACACTGTCCCTCTGTGGCATACCTTAATAAAAAGTCATCAAGGCCTTTGACCATTCATGACATGCTTCACAGCTCTGCCTACATATCTGTGTCTGCAGGCATACCTAGCTGTGTCCCACACCTGCCCAGGACCTAACCACCCTTGTTCAAAGGCAGCAACTCAGCCAAGGTAGCTTAAAAAAAGTTCAACTTGTTCTACTCCTTAGTTCAGCTTATCCTTGTAGAAAGTCACTGCCTGTGTACTTTGTGCCAATCACATTTTCAAGAACTACATTTGGTTCACATCAAGAGGAATTTTCTTCTCAACATTGCTCCAGCAGAAAGCATAAGCCTCACTTGCTGTGGAACAATCACTCCAAAAATAGTCCACTACTTCTTCAACTTAAGAGTAACCAAATTACCTATTTGAGAGAAAACCTACAGCTACAGGCAGGGAGCATGCTGGAGCAAGGCAGAGGACAAGTGGGAAGCTGAAAAGCAACATGGTGAAAGCAGCAGCCAAACAGGGCAGGGGAAGTAAATTGGGATGGGAAGTCTTGGGAATGCCAGGAAACAGATGCCATGACAGACAAGAGAGAAGCATGGACAGCCCTTTTGTGTGGGCTCTCAAACCCACATGGATCAGATACAGCTGGAGGTGAATTTGACCTGGACACGTCAAACACAAATAAGCCCTCAGTAGTGGCAGATGAAGTAAATCTCACCTGGCAACAGCTCCACAATGATTAAACAACTGCTGCATACCTGCAGCTCTTCATGTTGCACATCATGGTTCACCTGCAGCCTGCTTGTGGTGGCAGGAAGGCTCTTCAGTGCTCTCACTGTCTTCTCCCAACTCAGCTTCCCTAGACTTTTTCTCTGGGGGTGCCCATACCATGTCCTGCCCCTTTAGGCTGCAGCTTCTCCACTTACCTGGCACCTAGGGAAGGGAAGCACGAGGCAGGGGCACGTTATAGCTGGCTGGAGCAGGGGCGGCACCATGGCACCAGCCTGGACATGCGACTGCCCAGCAGCCCCTTCCCTCCCACTGAATAAAGAAGACATGAATGCATCAGTCTTCACAGACTAACCATTACTCAGGTAGAAAACCAGGTAAGTCCCGTTACCCTCGGGACATCTGCTCTCTGGTCGTCTCTCTCCCCCTTTGCTTGACCAGATGATGTTCTCTGGCAGCCTCATTTCAGGAAGGAGTCCATGGTAGGACAGCCACTAGTGCCGCTGGAAGCAGCTGGTAAGTGAGGTGCAGGAAGTGGGAGGCCTGTACCTACTCACAGAGACCTGTGCTCCTCTTCAGGAATGGCTTGTGGGGATCATATTCCAGCTCTGCAGCTCTTGCAATTTCTATGGCATCCCCTGCATAGTCTCCTGTGGCTGGATGTGCTACATGGAAGAAATTCCCCACCCCACCAGCTGTACCTGTTCCAAGGATAGGCAGTCCCAGCTTGGTGGTAGTGCTGTCCTTTTCAGTGACCTGCGTTCACAGTGATTTGTGTTTGCCTATAAATCTGCCACCTGTGCCATCAGAGCTCTTCCAGGAAAGCCACGTGTCATGGCCTTGCTGCCTGATGCTGACCCTGCAAAGGGAGGCTGGGACAAAACCAAACGGCGTCGTGCACTCTGCTGCAGGCAGGGCACCCCAGGGCTCGGAGTGCAGCCATCCCTGTGGATCAGCGAGGCTGGCCCGCACGAGAGCACCGGGGGCGGCCACTGGCCATGCAGGCAAGTCCTGTCATGGGTTTTGCTCTGGTGGTATTCCACAGAGCAGAGTAACGGCACAGCCACAACCACCCAGAAAAAAATGCAAATAGACTGCATCAGCTGGGGCAAGACAGACATCAGGAAGAGGAATGGGGTGCGCAGCAGCTCCTGGCGGGATCAGAATCAGCACTGCTTTCACACACGTTTTGCTTAGCATAAAGCCTCCTCTGATGTTTCATGGCTATCAAAGGCTTTGAAATTCGCAGGAATTTCAAGGAAGGCAGAAGTTCATCTGAAATGAGAGAAAGATTATATTTTCCCTCCCACCATATTTCCAGCTTCCCAAGAATTGTCCTTTGAAGACTCCACTGCTCCCAGAAATGTCTTTATGATGTTTTTTAAGTCATTTCCCATACAGGATCATCACTGCACAGCGCAAGCAAATGGTACAGGCTCAGAAAGCAATGTGTGGGGGTGAGAACTGAGGATGTGGGCGAGCTTCAGCTCCTCAACAAAATCAAATTATCCTACCACAGTGTAGTATCATTGGTTAGAGGCAAGTGTACCAGATGTCCCTTAGTGGAGGGAGAGCAGGGGCTTCCTGAGCAGCTGTTTGACCGAGCAGTGCCTTACTGCTTCCATGCTGGCTAAGAATACAGATTTAAGCTATGGGAGAAATTGCACTTTTTCAAACTTTTTCTCTCAAGTAGGAGCCAGTCCCTTCTGGGAAAGGAATATGGGAGCAGCAAGGGAGAAGTGTCTCACAGCAGGGCATTTTAATTTCCAGCCCCTGAAGAGGGACTCCCCTCAATGGCCTGCTCTGATATCTGGCCACCAGGGAATAGATAAGCATGGGGCAGACTGCAGAAACTGAGATGAAACTGCTCCTTTCCCTCTGATAAGAGGGAGCTGATATTGAACCTATTAGTCAGATTATGGTGGATCTAAATTTGTTTCCCCCTGAGCAGCCGCTACAGAGACAGATCAACTGGATTAAGTTTCGCTTTCCTATGTAAAATGACTTAACAGAGTAGATAAAACTTAATATTTGTGAAGGCTCATGTGTTTCCCTGAGACCTGATCTCAATAATGTCTTATGAATGCCTTGCCGATTGTTTAGTGAATTATTTTTCTTCCTCTCAGACTGTTAATAATGAATTATAAGTAGAAGAAATGTACAGAGTGCTTGAAATAATTCCTTGAATATAAGTTCAGCTGCAGAACTCTGTTTTGCCTCCTGCTACCTCTGAGCAAGTGCTTTGATGAGTATTTTGGGGCAGAGGAGAGATAGGCAGGCCCTAGGGCAATGAAGGGCAATGAGCGAGCTACACCGGGGAAGCTCAACCTATCTGTGAATTTAGTGCGGTTTCAGTGCAAACCTCTGTTACAGAGGCTGTGTGTGTACATTGTTGTACACTTCCCAGATGCACTTTCACTTGGCAAAGCAGAGGCAGGAGGGACAGAGAAGCTTCAGAGGCAGAAGAGGAGGGATGGTCCCATTCCAAGGCTGTGGAAAAGGACTCAGGATCTCACCATCTACCTTGCCTGCTGTGGGCTTTAGGAGATGTTCAGCGTGAGTCACATTCACCTCACACAGGTTTTGCTATCTGAAGGGTTCACACCCAACCAAGCCACCTACATGGAGAGACCAGGCAGCCAACAGAGGAGGAGGAAAGTTCTTGTTTGTATCAGACTTTTCTTATAATCTAGGTTGAACTGCCCTTATTGCTGCCCACATCTTGCAGCTGATGAGGAACAGGAACCTAGCTGAGAAGCCCAAATCAGGACTAGAGTCAGGCATCCCACTGCTGCTGTCAACAGCCACCCACCCACACAGGAATGTTATGTGGATGGGTCTCCACTAGAAGCTATTAATTATACGAGGGGTTTCCATATTAGTCATGAGCTATATATACATAGATATACTCTGTAATATATATATATATATATATATATGTATTATAAAGTATAATCCACAGATTATAAAAGTCTGTCCTTTAGCATACTTCACCCTGGGGGTTTCATGGATCATTTCACACATTTCAGTGTTAAATAAGAGCCCACTCTATATCCATAGGCAGGCACATAAATGGATCAAACTCAGCTAGCCCAGTTACTTTCAGCAGCACTTTGCTCACAGGGGGAAAACCAGAGCATTAAAAGAGGAGAGAGCACCAGGAGAGTAAATGAAGGACAGCATGAAAGACACAGGGTGCTAGGATGTCAGCTTCCAATATTAGCCTTCACCTTCATCCTTGCCTCTTCCAAATCAAAGTGCTTTCACTTTAAATAGTGCCACGCACCCAGGGGAAGCCGCTGAGAACATCCAGTAGTGCAGTTTTCTGCATGCAATCAAGCCAGCCCATGGCTTGCATTCAAACCAGAGGCCAGCAGCTTTCACCATCCCCAACATGCCGGTACCACACATGGAGCTTAAAGCCAAGCAAGGACATTGAGGACTTTGCACTCAAAGAATCAGCCTTTTGAAGAGGTAGGATGGGCACCATCCCACCCTGCAGTGTGGGCACAGCGTAGAGCAGCAGTCCATGTCTCTGTTTTCATGCTGTCCCCAGGAACACAGAGACATGGACTAAGCCAGCAATAATTCCACATGATCCTCTGCCCAGTCGCTGCACAAGAGAGAGTGATGTGCAGCTGAAATCTTGACAGCAAGGGGTAAAATAATGTTCTTTAAATCAAAAACAATTCTGCAGTTTTAGCAGGGAATGCCAAATACAGAAAATCCACTGAAAGCTTCCTAATTACTTGCGCCAAGTGTTTGGGCACATA
The DNA here is from genome assembly GCA_013397315.1 of Donacobius atricapilla. Taxonomy (NCBI): domain Eukaryota; kingdom Metazoa; phylum Chordata; class Aves; order Passeriformes; family Mimidae; genus Donacobius; species Donacobius atricapilla. Next base: position 406,119 of record WBMY01001276.1, read on the forward strand.
CAACAACATTTATTCCACTGGTAAGGTTTGCAGTAAAACCAGCGTCCCAGGTTCCCCTCTGCCCAAAAGGCAGCCCCGAGACACACCAAGACTGCAGATTAGCTTGGCAGTCTCAAGTGAGGAAGCATGAGATGGGCAGGTCAGCACTTTTGGTATTGCTCATTAGAATGACTCAGAGCTTGGATACAAAGCCAGGTAGATGAGGATTACTCACTGCTCCTTTCAGATGATCAAAGTTCACCTCCTCCCAAAACCTGAGTTAGCAATTGTCACCTTTGCAGACCACAGGGTAGCCAGACGTGCAGCTGGGCTCATTACCATCATTTAGGCTCTATAAATCATCCTGTGGTGGGACACCACGGTGCTGCAGATGGGCTAGGAGGGATGCTCTGGCTTCTCTGTTCCATCTGCTTTCTCCATGACTCCACGGCACCCACTAGCTGGTGGCACATCAGCTTTCCACCACCCTGTGCAGGAACTGCAGCTCCCTGCACAGGGAGCAGTGTGGGTGGTCCCCAGGCTGGAGGCTGCCAGGCTTTAAGCCACCAAACAACTTTGCTTCACAACAGCCATTTGTGTGAGCCAAGCTGTGGGTCTGCCCTTCTCACAGGGCCCAGAAGTCACCGAGGTAATTTCAGGGGAAAGAAAGGTCCAAGGAAAGTGTTAAAGAAAGACATCTAAGTCCTCAAAGACATGTAGGCACCTGCTGCTGAATGAAATCAAGGGTGAGGTGGGTTTTCTTTGCACCTTTAAGACCCAGGGTGTGGATTCTTCCCAGGCTGGCACCTGATCCTCAGATACAGCACACACTGAGGAGTGAACAGCAGAGCCCCACAAAGGTTCTTGTGCGTCATCCCAGGTTTTGCAAAGTGGAACGTTACGAACACCTGAGGTATCACAGCTCCTCTGTCTCTGCTCTGATAATGAATGTTTTGACCTTAGCTAGTCTTCCCCACCTCCTAATCTGCATAAACCCACCATTTCAGAAGCAGTGTTTTTGGCGCTGCATTGCTGACTCCTGCAACTTGGGCAAAATTGCTCCAGAAATCAGAAACTTACAGGTCAACATTTATTAATCTTGTATTAAACTGTGTCGTCATTATTGCCCTTGTGTTACACCATGCTCTTGGCAGTCACTACGAGCTCACTTGTACAAATGCCTACTCATGTCTGTACTTTTATCACACTGGTTTACGAAAATAGCTCCCATATGGGAAATGCATTTTCATGGTTAGTTTTCTCTTTCCCCAGCCATAGTGCTCATACATCATCTTCTTTTGCTGTCAGACCAGCATGGCACTAAACCATTGACCTCTCCTATGTTTGGCAGGGAGCTAAGGAGCATTTCTGTGTTTCCCCACATTGGTAACATCCTTATTCTTAGTGTTTGGGATGTTAGAAAACAGGTGGAGATAGAAAAGGAGATTTCTGCCAAAAAAACATGCTCTTGTCCTTAAACAAACAAACAAAACCAACCAAACAAACCAAAACAAAACATGTTTCAGGCATTAATTCAGCCTCCAATTATTAGGGAGATGGCTAAGACAACTCTATAACTAACAGTTATAGAGTTGTTCATTGAAAGATCATTGGGCCTTCCTGTAAGAAGTCACAATAAAACAGCATATTTATAAGGATGCCTTCAGAAAAATCAGTAGGGGGATGAGAGAGAAGGGAAGAAAACAACAGACCAAAAATTGTAATTAATCTGTGGAGGAGCAGGTAACAACTTAGGAGATCCAAGAACGCTGTTTTTACAGTCACGAAAATAGCACTGAACACTGCAGGTCTGCATTCAGCCCACCAAAAGAGAAATCTTGTGAAGCAAGCAGGTGGGGCTGATTTTAATGCAAGGAGGAAGCGTCTCTGAAGTTATCAATTTTCTTTTCAAAAAGATTCTTGCAGCAGGCAAGGATCACGTAATTACTTTGCTCCTGTTCACAAGATATATCAGAATAGTAACAGACCACACACCCAGGAGATGATTAAAGGAAGTCAAGGGTCAGGAACACAGAAAAGCCTGTGATACAGAACAGAAGATTTGCATGGCCATTAATATTTCATGACTTACAAGCCATGTGGTTCAGAACAAATATCTGCACAATAAAGTAGAACTGTCTGCCATCAGGTTGCATATTTCAAGACATACCTGAGTCATAAAGGTATTATTTACATGCCTTTACCCACGAACAGAATGCAAAACTGTCTGTTACCGTAGGGGAACATGGAAAGCCTCTCTGAAGGCTCAGTAGGATTTAAGTGGGGACTCTGCCCTCTGCTAGACCTCTGCACAGAGTGAGTTTCAGCCTAAAAGCAAAGCATAAGTAGCATTTTTCATACTGCAGGCCTATTAGATTCACTATAAAGGAAAAGAGCTGCTGTACTATCAGTATGTTTCTTCAGCCTCTACTCTAACCCATGAAACAAAAGTGCTATTTATATGCAAGTGTATAGGTAGCAGTGCAGACAGGAGATACTGTATTCTCTGCCATTATTACCATTTTAGACACATCAAAGCTGGTAACTGAATAAAAAAAAAACAACAACAAAAAAACCCCAAAACACCAAATCATAAACAACTACTTTTCTCCCAGTGAAATGAACAAGATGTGGCAGGGGTTAAGAAGAAGTATTTCATCCCAGGATTTTGGCAATTATGCCTGGTGATGTTTCATTCTAGGAAAAGAGAGTTTATTGTGGTGGCGTAAGCAGGCCCTTTCCTCACAATCAAAGCTAGGAATTTTCCTTGCCTGCACTTGCCTGTATGTGGCCGGAATAAGCAAGTGGAGCGAGTGGTTCAGCTGACTCACCGGCACAACCAGACTCTCCTGTTGCTGCCAGCCACTGATGGAACTTTTTTCCTGCCTTTGCACCTGGGTTCTCCCTTTCCCAAGCTGCTATAAGCAGTGAAGATAGATCCTGACTTGAAAAATGCTGAGAGCCAGAGTGACACTGCTAAATCGCCCAAAGGAATTGCTCAGAGCAGGGAGGCATGCTAGCATTGCTTGACAAAGCTGGTGCTTCTCTGAGTCTCTTAGTGCTCTCTGGGTGTGTGAAGAAAATGGTGAGAAGAAATGAGAAGTTGTGGGGAGGAAAAAAAAAAAATAAAATAGCACTGCACCAGAATTGCATCCGCTGTTTTACTGACAAGAATAAAAGTGCTTACTTGGGGAATTTATAGCCAAAATGAGTCTAACACCACAGGGCTTGATTCCCCTGATTGAGTGCTTTGCAAATTACTCACATGAGCAGCCTCACTGGCTCCATTTGAAGGATTCTTCCACGTGCACAGTCTGGCTCACAGCGATTAGCGACAGCAAACTGCAAGGGGAAAGGCCTGACATGGGAGAAATTGCTCTAAGGCAACATTATTTACTGCTTCCCTCCCTCCTAAAAGGAGTCAGGTGTTTTGACTGTTTCATTCATTGGCTTCACCTTTGTTTTACACCAGGTGCTTGCCAGAGTGGAAATCATTTATTTCAAGGTTCCTTCACTCAGGGAAGTCTGAAGACAAATCCAGAGCAGGTGAAAGTCCTACTTCATAAATATAATTTATTATTATCATTGTGAGGTACATGACAATTAGTAAAACACAGTTGTTTACCAAGATAAAATTTTGCAAGAGTCTTGATTGAGGAGGTAAATTCCCACTTCGCTGCTATACTGCTGTAGGCCAAAGGTATTTGGTTGCCAGCTGTTTTGTGGTTGAGTGTGACCAGGGATAAACTAGTTAATGTTGGATTTTACTGAGGTTAGTGATGTGCCTGATGAGGTAATTTTGTTTTATATCTACCTGCTAATGCTGGTTCTTGCTTGAGAACCCCAAAGTTGTCTCTCACAAATGGCACTTATCTCTCTCGTTCCACAGCAAATTGAAAACTCACTTGAAAATTTGCATCCCAAATGTAACCATTCACAACTACAGGCCTGAAGCTGCAAAACCTGTTGTTCTTGCTTCAAAGTTAGTGATTTTAAGGCATTTCAGTTTCAAAAGTTGTATATTATGCTGAGAGTTGAACAATGTGAACCTCGCATTACTGCAGAACAAATCTCACTCCTGCAAACCAGGTTTTCATTATAATCCCATTTTCCCTTGGTCCTCCCAGGTCTCAAGTGCTGTCAGTGCTCCCCAGTTCTGTATTTCGCTGGTGAAAAGACAAAGCAGCGCTGTTTCCTGCAACTGCATCTCTGTCCCTTTGCCTCTGCTTGGACTTGCCAGCTGTGAAAAACAGCAATGCAGCTCCGTCCATCCCCAGTGAGCCTGCACGACTCAGATTGTTCTGAACACAGTCACAGAATACCAGGATGAAAGGGATTGCAGGGACCATCTAGCCCAACCTTTTTTGGTAAAAGCAAGGTCTAGACATGGGCTAGTACGCTGTCCAGGTGAACCTTAAAGGTGTCCAAAATTGGAGAATCCACCACTTCTCTGGGAAGATTATTCCAATGGCTGCTGTCCTCCTTGTAAAATAATTTCCTCTTGTGCCCAACCAGAATCTTCCCAGGAGCAACTTGTCCCCATCACTTCTTGAGATGGCCATCCCTTGAGACAGCACTACTGGAAGGTACCCACTGAGGTGATCTGGTCTGAGACTAGGACTCAGCTGGCCTACAAGATTCTGGAAACTATACCATGGGTTTGACAAAGTAAGAAGTCAAAGGTATTTTGTTTTGCTTTCGTGCTTTATTCTTAAGTACATTCAAGATCGTGGGACACTTGGACATTGTGATGATACTGGAGTGCACTCAGCATTGTACTGCTTGAGCACTCTACAATCTCAAATGTGGCCATCCACAGCTTACACTCTGCTGAGGTTCTCCTGTTAACCTCATTTCACTGACACGAAACTGAGGGACAAAGATTCAGAACAAGAGCACCAAAGGTACTTGAGTAAAAGAGCAGCTTTCATTGTGGGTAGCTGGAGAATGCACAAGGCAAAGTTACAGCCACGTATGATGTATGTGGGAAAACAGGGAGAAACATGCCTGAGAGAGATGTACCCAAGCAGCCAAGCTGGTTCCTGTGGGTGTGGTGGAAAGATGGGGATACACTGACCAGTGCTTTCCCCTCTGCTTTCAGGCAGGAATATTGTCTCTGGGTACCAGGGGTTTTCTTTTTGGATGACGATGTTGCTTGAAACTGACAAAAGAAGATAAGGGACTGGTGTTTTCTTTTCTGGAAGACCCTGAAAAAGATTCTTTTGATGAAAACCTCGGTGACCGCACTCTGTATCTTGATACATCACTTAAGGTGATGGTGGTATTTTGTGGCTTTGGCTGCAGGGGTCTTGCCCAAAACTGCATAAACCATCAGCAATGAAAGAAGCATTTGAAACCTGGGTGTTTCTAACATCAGACTTGTGCCCTCAGTATCAAAATAGTTCTCTTCCATCTGCTTGGAGTCACATGTATCTAAAACAGGCTTTCTACATAACGTCACACTTGAACATCCTGATCTAGACCTGAAGCCTTGCCTGTTGTCTTTCTGTACTAAGAATGACCTGTGCCACCTCACCATCCCAATGAAGGGAGAATTTGTCTATGAAATGCAAGACAGCATGGAAGGGGACAGGGGAGAACCTTAGAATAAATGAACAAGAAATTCAAATTGGGCTGAAGAAGGGAAAAATTTCCAATAGAGAAAATAATAAGCTTGCCTAAGATAACAGGGAGATATGGCAAACCAATTCTTCAAGGACCGAGATAATTTCGATTTTCTTCACTTAAAATTTCAGCCTGCAGTCTCTGATGAACTTCTTGTCAACACAGTATGGGCTTGACAGTGCTGCTCTTGTTTAGTGTTGTCTCCTCTTCTTCGTTCATACAAAGATCAGAGTAATTTTTAGTCATCTGTTCAGGACAGGGTTCAAAGCTCTGACATTATTGTTATTCTTTATCTTCTTTCAGTCCACACTGGTATATATTTCCTGTTTTCTCTCAGAAACAAAGCTGAAGATCTGCTTCATTCATTTCCTTTCAGGGAGAGAATCAAAATTGTCTCATCACTAAGGTTATATGGGAGAAGTCACACAAGGGCATGCAAGTAATGGCCTTGTGGCCCCCGCAGCAGTACTGGATCCACTCCTCATGAAAGGTCATGAAAATGATCCAGAGAGTAGTATGCATGTGAAGGTCTCCATACTGCACCCATGTTAAAAACAAGACATGGAATTTGCCACAGCAATTAACATGCAGGAACATTTCTTAACTGGTAGCGATATTTGAACTTTCAGCAGTTGGCAGATAGGCTAACAAATAAACTGCGCTCCCCACATCACAAATTTACAATGTTCTACCCAATATCTGAGGTCAAGACCTAAAAAAGGCTGTGCTCTATGAAAAGGCAGATACATAGGAGTGATCTGCAGTTATCATTTCACTACCTCTGAACTGCGTAAGGTAGTCTCAGTCTCATGAAAACCACGTTGTCTGGAAATAATAATTGGAAAGGTGAAGATAACTAACAAGATAAATATTCTATTAACATTTTATTGTGGGTTTCTGATACAAACACAGGGAGACCCTAAAACAGTGATCCCAGTATTTTTATCATATATTAACACATTTTCCATATCTTGCTCATTCAACCTGCCTTTTTACTGAAATAACTTCAATTAAAAAAAATCCCTTTAAAACACTGCTCTAGGAGGTACAAACTGATACATCTGTCTTATTAGAATGACTTGGATACAAAAGATGAGGCTTCATTTTCACATGAGTATGAAAACAAACCAGAATCAACATTGAACACTCGTTTGCTCAATGACTGACCTATGCAAGAGGACCAGGGAACTTCCTACCTTAAGGCAGTGGAACTACCATCTGCTTAATAAAGGCCACTCTCAGTGAACTGAAAATCTATCTGAAAAGGTCCCACAAACAAAAATCATTTCTCTGCTTAGCCTCTTGTCTGTATAAGGTGCTTACAAATATATGAACTTTAGAGAAAACAGCTTCATTTACTGACAAGTTGCTGAAATGATGCAGTCTTGAGGTGTGCGATTATTTGATGTTCTTTTTCCTTGAACCTCACCTCTGAGTTTATCCAGTTTACTCTTCAAAGTAGTAATCTTATTTATTGCTGAAGATGAAAACACTTTGAAAATACTGTGACAGAAATTAAAAAGGACAAATATAAGCAATGCTACTTTGTGAAAAAACCCCACCTTTTGTGGGACTGATTATTTGTGATTGTTAATTTTTACAGTTCAACTCAACAGGAACTGGCTGTCAGTTGTCTACTTTTAACTGTTCGAGAACTTCACAGGGTCACCAAGAAAACAGTAGGATAAAGTCTCTTTTTACTTTTGCAGGTAGACCTGAATGCCAACATGAAAGACAGCAATTTCTGACACTGCACTTTGTACTCTTTGCTACGGATGTCTCTCATTATTTTGACACTGATAATGGTTAAGCTTGTATTGCCTCAAGGGAATGACAGTAACTGCAGTAATACAGCGAGGAGCCATCTAGTTATGTCAGGCCATCGCCCATAAACATACCCAAACACGCGGCTGGTAGAATGGTCATAGTCTGTTGATAAAAAAATTCTAGTCTTTAAACTCCACATCTAGCTTTAACTTGTAGACCTACAAATGCAATTCCTAACATGAACGTGACCATAAACAGGTATTACTGACCTGGTGCAAGAGGTAAGAAAGGCTGACACACATTCTACTCTCTAGGCATCCAGATGGATGAAAGAGGGGAACGGTTTGCACAGTGCAGTCAGAGACAGCACAGACAGCGAAACTGTGCTCACACTCCAGGCCAGGACTGCAGGGTAGAGGCAACTGGCAGAGAGCAACAGCAAAGATGACAAGGGCTGCTTCACCTGCTCAAGTGGCACAGGTCAACAGCACCCCTACATTCTGTCAACTTCTAAGACTGCAGCTAGCTCAAGATACAACTATATGCCACTACTTTGGTGAGACTCATCATGAAAGGTGCCTTCAAAGACTAACAATGCCAAATTTTTTCATCCTTGCTGGGTGTGCAGAAGTGTACCTGAACACAGATGTTTAGCCTTCTCTCCCCTACTCTACCAGACTTCTTAAGATGCCATGCTTAACCTTATCTACCTCACTTACCTCTGAAGCAAACATTTTTTTTATTTAAGCAGTGTGAAGTAGAAGGAATCTTTAGCAAAGAATACCTGGGTAAAGAAATTGTCTTTAACTAAAACTAGGCATCATCACATCAATATTAAGGAAAATGTAGAACACCATAATCTAGTTCTTTTCCGAACTGTGTTTCTCGCCAGGTTCACACTAGGTGGGGTGGCAGACATCTTAATTTTCTACAGTAATCTGAAACTATGTCCCAAACCAGAGTGTTCAAGTTACAGTAAAGTGGTACTCCTCTTTCTTATTTGCTCTGAACAACTTTAACAGTTATGCCTACAAAAGTACAATATCATCAAAATCATGTGGTTATCTCTGCAAAATTTATAGAACTGGTGCGTTCACAAACCCATATGCAAAAAGTGTATTGCATGTTTATGATATATAATGCATACTTCCTTCATTTACAGTTACAAACAACAGCATATGCAATAAGAAACTGTTAAGCAAAATATACCCTCATAATCAAGACAACCATGAAAGTTTAAGCCTCTTCAACAATTAATATCTTTCATGACACTGCTAGAAGCATTAATGAAAATTTAAGTGTGAAAAATGTACATTCTTTATTCTGTGGTTTAGATACAGAATAAAATTTAACTTTTCAGAAAATAAAACTATACCTACAGCTTTGAGAGCTGTCAGTTTTCTTTTGAGGATAAAGTACATGCACGTTTTCCAGTTACTTTATTGCACATAATGTACAGTCATAAATGGTGATTATTTACATGTGTTTTGGCAAGGTCCATGTTTGCTTTTCCCCTCCGAATACATTATTTTGCACAAACAAAACCTTAAATGTTTCACACAAACTGTCATAATACAAGTCAAAGCATATATGTATATATGTCACTTTATTGTTGCTGTATTTTCAATTAATTCTAGTAAGAGTTTGCCTTGGGAGGCAGACTCCCCCCAGTTAGTCTGTTGTCGAAGATGGACACCCGAACTGCAGGCACCAAGAAATTAGGAGTGCAGCCTGCTGAGCCTAAGCCCCAGCCCCTATGCACCACCTGCAATTAGTGCGCAGGCACAGAGAAGGAAGAGCACTGTACTTTCGTTAACCAGTTTGATTCAACATTGATCACCACGTGTTAATGCTATGGGTCATGTGTTATTTGGACAGTATTCCACTGACAGTGTTTTAGAAAAATATATCAAACACACTAAAACAAAACGGAAATTCTGGGAACAATTATATACTTCCAGCCCTAGGAATGTGTTATTCTGATTCCATTCTGTACAATGTGCTATTTCTGGTAAGTGGTATTTTTATCCCGACACGAAGAACTCAGTTTCATATAAGTATGTTTCCCCCAAGTTAATTTATTAATGGATGGTAACACACTTCAATGTTTCCCTGCATTATCAGGGCAGAAAACCTTGTAGTGGTCCCCCTCATGGAGTACAATCTGGCAATAAACCTTTAGCTACACGTAGATTTTCGACACACTTTTAAAAGGCACGTTCAAATAAAAGATCAGTATTGTCAGTACACTGAACGTATGCTCATTAAAAATATCTGAAGGATATTCTTGAAGGCACTTTGTGATATGCACAAAAATACTCTAGGAGAAATCAGATTCGTTGTACTTTGGTACAACACTTAAGATGTGAACAGCATTGCTCCCATTTTACTTTGAAAGGTTAGATGATATTTTTGTTTATATTCTGACCCACCCAAAAAAAAAAAAAATTTACCCTAAGATAAATCCCACTTTATTGGATCAAAAAGCAATTATATAATTGCCTTGAATGTATGATCTTTCAAATGTTAAGACAATTTAACCTCAGAATAATAGGAAAGAAAAAGAAGCCAAGTTCAGTGATTAAGTCGTCCTCAAATTCAGTTCTAAAGTTCTACTCTTTCCTGTAAGCAGAAAAAGTATAAAATAGTTAAATTTTCAGACAGGCACTCAGGTAAATTAAGAAATGCCTTTGGGGGCAACAATAATTAAGATATTATTTTGGTTTTAGAGTTTTCCTATTTTCTTCTGTCCTTCAGCTTTAAAGTACAACAAAATTCACAGCAACTTTGACTACTGCATATACTGAAGAATGAGATGAAAATGCACTGTGGACAAAGTATAACAGTAGTTAGTATCTATTGATAAAAATACAAAATAATAAAAATATTACAGAAAAGCAGTAGTTCCGGAAATAGAAGTGTTCTTCAATTTAAAACATTAAAGTTTTGTTCCACCTGAATAGTTTCACCTATACTGGACAGAGTATTTCAACAAAACTACGTGTGCGCCTCTGATAAAATTCTTTAAGAATCTAAATTATTTCCTCTGTAATGACACTTCTTCCATTAACTACTCAAAAGGTCACGATTATTATCTATTGTAAATATCTAATACTCTTATCATCTGTCTGTGGCTGAGTTTTAGGATAGCAACATAATTTGTTAAATTAGAAAAGAAAATTCCGCACAAGTGAAAATATTCAAAATGAATTGGCATTTCAGCTCTACCTAAAACTTTTGTAAAATAAAGAACTACATGCCATTAGAAAACTAACAAATGTCATCAAAGCTAGACTATTTTTCTCAATAAAGACGCATAAAATTGTAATTACTAGCAATACTGTAAGAACTCTGTAAAGTTTTATATTGCATGTATTTCAAGATAAATAGTTTGAAACGTCATAAATTAAAGGAGGAATCTGAACAGGTTCAGATTCCTCATCTGAATTTTTACTATCTACAGGAAAAAAATGGACTTTCAGGAAGAAAACTGTTGACATCTGAAAAGTTATCTACACTAAAGATCCCCCTCGACGTTAGCCGTAATTACTGCCCACTCACGATTACAAAACCAGAACTACCTGAGAAGTGTAAAGGAGCCTCAGACAGTGTAGTTCTAGGGAAGGGGAAGCGTATCTGTAAAAATATTTGCATAGATGTACATTCAAAACAGCATTTTCACCATTTCAATTCCCTACATTCACATCGTTCCAGTCATCCACAGGGATAAGGATCACATAAGGGCAGCTCCGGAATTTGAAATGGATGTTGGTTGGTAATTTAGTGAAAGGTGTATTTTTGTACTTTCTACAGTCATTAGGAAAAGATGCAGTTTGACCCTTGGCTTACAGAAGTTATACTCCCCTGAGCTAGGCAATACTGATAGACTACAGCAGAAGTACCAAAAAAAGAAGTTACTTTAAATAGCGTGGCATAAATAAGGCACTTTTGCCAAAGGAAATCCTCAAGTTTTGTGTTTAAATGTACAGCAATTCTATCCAAGAATATTTTGTGCTTAGAAATGTCACATGATGCAACAGTGAATCAGGTGCCAAAACCAACAAATTACAAATTACTGTGTGATTAACTGCAACCTCTGAATGGTTCAACAAAGAATCAAACTGGTTTCTGTACACCACCGTGATTTACCAATACACTGGCATCTTTTGCTCTTTTGCTGTGAGCCAACAGTAATTATTTTAGAGAAAGAAAAAGAAAGTGTGGAATTAGTAATGCAGATGCTGAAAGGCAAGTGGCAAGACTCTACAAGAAGAATGCCTCAAAAAATGCTACTTTGTTCCCATTTCTACTGGCACCTATTCCCCAAGGTAAAAGGCCAGAATGACCAAAGCCAACTTAATAGTAGTGTGCAGAATGTCAGCTGACAAACAACATAAAAACAAGTCACGTTGTGTTATCTGTGGTCACGTTCTTCAGGGTTAGTCCAGTAACTCAAGACTTTACATTCTTCCGTCTTTATTTGTTTATTTTAATTAAACATGTAATGGTTAATAAACAGACACAGTCCAGAGTTAGTAGGTTGGTATTATAACATTTATTAAAATAATGCTATGGGTTAATAGAAACAGCAAAGAACCAAAGAATTAAAATGCAAGCTATGTAAAAACCCAACTAAAACCCAAATATGTCTAATGTATTCATCCAGTAGCTAACTAAAAGCCCAAGAAAGACAACACTCCCAATATAATAAAGTACTGCAAAACAATTGGCAATTTTTCAGTTATCAAAATTGTGGGTTTTGCATTTTGTATCCTTTTTTCTCAATCAGGAAAAAAATTCTTTTGAATGTTATATAACATACATATAAAACAAGATAGAAAAATACATTATAAACTTGTAACAATGGCTGTAAATACATTATCTTACATGTTTCTCATAGGCAATAGGTTGGTTATGGTACATACATAGCATGAAACTACTAAGATAATAAAGAATAGACAAATACATGTCATCTGTACGGTTACATACAAGCGACACTCCCATCTACCCACTCTAAAAAAATTACATAATACTGTCAGAAAGAAGTCTTAAAACTACTTATTTTAATAAAGAAAAAGTCATTAAAGAATGATAATACTGAGAACCAAGGCATTCAGAGATTTCAAAAGTCATGCTTTTTTTTTAAGTTGATCCAAAATTTTGTCAACTAAGTTTTCAGAAGTTTGTTCAGAGCAAACATTACTTTCACATGTCACACATCTATTCCATACACTTCCCCTCCCCCCCAGAAAAAGACCTTTGATAAATGTCTAAAATGTCCAGGTTTTACCATAGTTGAGATGAAACTGGATCAAATACTGGTATTGTTTTAGCAAATCTCTCCTCAAATGTTCGAGTGTCGCAAGTTTATTCAACCAACCAACCAAAATAAAATCAAAATGGCACAGCATATACTGTAAATAAAATCAACACAACTGTATGTGTAACAGGAAGACAAAGCTGGTGGCACAATAAACAAAAATCTAGCTGAATACGAAAGGATGAATGTCTATTGCATAGTAAATAAACTGATAATTATTTCCAGGTGAGACAAGATGTTAGATGAGGTCACCATGCAGGTGCTTAAAAATGTAAGTCCTCTTAGCTTACTTTTGACCTTTCATTTGGAAGCTGTGAAGATTTGCAGGAGGAGAATAAGTTGACAAGAGGGGAATAAAATTATCACCTGATATTTGCCAAGTTTAGTACTGAGCCCCACAAAGTAATACTTAATGTTTTCAGAATTAAATTCTGTGCGTTCAACAGCTTCAGCTCTTGCAATTGCCCAGCTATTCAAACCTCATGTGGAAACAAGGGTTAAAAAATACGGTATAGCTGGACTTCCAAATGGCTGAAGTCCCTCTCCTGCTTATCTTTTCAAGAAAAGCCAATGGGCCAGATTTAACAATAGTCAAAGATGAGCTGAAAAGTAGGTAACCTCCATGCTTTTTGCCACTGCAGGAGCTGTTCATGGAAACTGGGGATGTGCTCAGTCACTGACTGAAAACTTGCTAAGCACTTTCAGTTTCATTATCTGCAGAACATCCATTTTCTGGGTGATGCTGAAGCCTACTACAGTTGATGCAGTATTTATTTCAACCTAAATCAAGAAAACTCCTCTCCATCCCTGAACAAAAATGACATCACTTCCAGCTCTACAAACATTTGTCAGCGAATAATCTCCTTCAGCATGAGACAGTCTGTATCACAGAACCCTTTGGTTTACGTTGCACAAGTATGGCATTTGCGATGATTTAAAAATAGAGTGGTTGAAATAACAATGGGCTGGTTTGATGAAAACTTAGCAAATACTTCTTAATGACATTTTGGCAAAGTCACATCACACTAGTATGGCAAAAATCAGGTAATTAATATGGTCAACTCATCATTTGTCTTCCCTCACAGCTTCTTTCACATACTGGGCGACTGAGTGGCATGCAGTAACTTGTCTGAGGGAGAAGCTGATTATACAAGACATTTGACTAAATGACCATGAAGAAAATAAGGCACTTCCTTTTCTTTAGACTTATTCCAATACTTAAAAAATAAAAAAGAAAGACTAAAAGGCTCTTTTGGTCTTTTGTTTCTTGACAACCACCAGAAAAAATCATTTAATGAAATAAAGGGTTTCTTTGTTCTTTTTTTCTTTTTTTATAACACTTGAAAGTATAAAATGCTACATTTCCAAAAATATATTTTTTTCTGCACCAGCACCCTTGTATAGTAAAAGTATCTACTTTTTTGTTCATTTTGTTTCAATGCACTACACTTTATCTACAATTTCATTACATGTATACAGCAAATAGGCAAGCATGGCTTTTACATCCTTAATGAAATTTTTTCTATACAGGGAGGTTTAAAAAAAATATTTGAACAGTTTGCCCAGTAATGTGACACATAATGCATGTACCTTGTTCTCATGTAATCTTCCAAGGAGATTAAAATATGGTTAAAACAATTTAAACTTGGATTTCACTTTAATAGTGTTGTTGTTTTGTTCTTTGCATTAATGTAGTTCTGAAAAGTCATCGTAATCTGCATTTCATGGCACACTTTCCTTTAAAACGTCCAATTTGGCAGGCAATAGAAAAAAGGCTGCAACATCTGCCCTTTGAGGGCACTGGTAGTGACTAAACAGCATATCAAATTTTGAATACTTTTTGGAATCCCTTCCCCAATGACATCCCTGACCAAAGGTTCATGCATGATGCATCATCACACAGTACATTCAGAGAGAGCTTTGACTTTTTTTCTTTTTTTTTTTTTTTTTTCTGAGAAGAAAAATATTCCTAGAAGTCTCTCACAGTAACTGCCTCTGTCATTGGGTAGTTAAGGGACATCTGTCTCCATCTGGTGCGAGGCCTCCTTACCGTTCGCTTGGGGCGGGACACTAGAGGATGATCAGTGCGGAGGGATGAGTTGGACCTTATTGCTTTACTACTATTCAGTGCAGGTTCTAGAACCACTTCCACCCAAACAGGAGAACAACAAAAAGCGGAGTTGGAGGACAACAATTTCTTTGTCTGTTTTGTTAGATGGTAAGACGAACGGACAAGTGCCCCAGCTCGCTGCACTGAAGACAGGCAAGCAAAGGCGTTTACCAGTTAACTGATCAGCAGGCAGGCATGGTCAGGTCATCATTGGGTGAAGAGTTCAGAGGTCAGAAGGTCATAGGTTAGTTGCCGGTGGCGGCTGGGTGGTTAGAAACAAAAAAAAAAAAAAAAACAAAAAAAAAAAAAAAAAAAAAAAAAACAAAAAAAAAAAACAAAACAAAAAAAAAGAAAGAAAAGATAGAGAAGAGATTAGTTCCAGCTAGTGACGGCTTAATGACAACATGAAAACTAATCACAACTAATAAAAAAAACAAGCATGTTTAATTCTGACATACTGATCGACACCATCTACAGAATGCAATAAAATCATGACAGCCCTCCATCATGATTTGGACACGTGAAGGAGAAGCCCACTCCCACAAAACCGGTTAACAGGAGAAATAGAGATAAAATATGACTAACGACTAATGGTTAGTAGCAGTCGATGAAGGAAATTGGAAAACAAAAAACGATGAACAGTTTCTGAACTGGGTAGAAGATTTCTGGAACAACAGTCAGTGCACAGCATCAGTATCTGACTGCTATTAAGCATTAGTACCTCCCCAGGTGCAAGCATTAAAGCAACTATTAATGATGGATGTGATTATTAATAACTGGTTGTTAAAAGAATGGAGTCATCTAAGGAATTCTAGACTTAGGAGAAACAATTTGGTTCAACAAACTATGGGCCAAACAAAAGGTTTTTGTTCAATAAATTTTTTTATTGCCTTTCATTTATTCTATTTACAAACAACACGGAATTTCTTGGCCTCATGATACAAAGCAGTACTAAACTGTAGTCTAGCAACGTAGGCATCATCATGGAAACCAGGAAAACGCTCAGCCTGCTACTATAGCCAGCATTTTCCCGTTTGAAATACTATTTTACACATATAGGACACTTATAAAATGCACTTGCATGTAAACACTGTAAAAGTCCTGCCATTTTAAAGTCTATACTTAAAAAGCTCTAAGTACATGAAAAAATAGAGAAAATATCTAATTGATACTAATAAGGCATTTTAAAACTACAAACAGCTCTCTTTATTCATTTTCAAAGCTAATACTCTGCAAATACAATAAAATCTGACATTTCATATACATTCCTGCTTTATATTTTTATATTTTAAAAGAAGCCACCTGTAAATACTATTTTCTTTTGCAAAAAAAAAAAAAAAGAAAAAACCAACAAAACAAAACAAACAAAAAATAAAACCCAAAACCACAAACAAATTACAGTAAAACATAAAAAAGTTCTCAAGTGGAAAGTTATCATTCCCAATGTTCTTGAGCTATTCCTTCTTTAATCATTCTCTCGCATTCTCCTTCACCAAACTTGGTCCACTTAACAGTAGTATAATTTTTTTATATATTTTTAAGACTCATTCAACAGCTTAATTAGAGCTAATAAATTCTGAGGTTGATAAAAGTTTCTGTACTGTTGCCATTTTGACTAAGGCAGAGGAGATGAAAGTGAGAAAGGTATTCAGTGCAAAGTCAGACTTGTGCCATTACATAAAATGAAGTCCAGTAGGTGTAATATTCACAGATGCCATCGATTTAACAATCTTTCTTGTGGGTTCATTTACTTTCACATAATAAAAGTGGCCTATCATTTAGGATACAGTTCATAACACTACAAAAAATTACTACTGTAACATAAATGAGACCAAAAACTCCCTGATTTTTTTTTTCAGAATCATGCTAAATGGGATTTGCTTAAATTATAACAGCTGTTTCATAAAGAAGAAAAAATAAAAATAAATATTTTATGTGGCACAATCTTACCACTTTACAGGTATACTAGAAACAGACTTAAAGCATTTTGATACTCATTAAAATTTTAATTAAAAGGTATAAAAATTTATATATAAATTATGTGAAAATTGGTTTGGATAAAACATTTGAGAAAATTCTCAGCATTAATATTTCTTGTGGAGTTTAAAATCAAAGCAAGCTACCTTTAAAAAATACCAGTACACCTGTGATACATCCTCTGCCAAGTCTCTGGCCTTCTACAGTACACACAGGTTTGTCAACTGTGCAACACCATTTACAGTTTATTACAATTAAATCAGTCAGTCTCTCTGTTATATGAATCAAATTCAATTTTGTATTATTTATAAACTGGGGGTTTATTCTGAGTTAAAATGAGCTATATTTGCCAACCCTTCACCAATTCTACATGCTTAGTTGCAAAACATTTACGCATTTGGGGATTCTTGCTTTAAATGCAGTGCTTATCTCTGGGAAAAAAACCCAAACCCCAACAAAAAACCAAAACTATGCAAAGAATAAAAACTATTCAAAAAGTGAATGCAGTAGTACTACAAAGTCATCTGAGAGTCCATTTAGATTTTTTTTTAAGAAAAACCAATCATCAACTTTAGACCCAATGAATGCAATGATAGATTGATTTAGTGACACTTAACGATGTAAAAAAAACTTTCTGCATTGAAAAAAAACCCAGTATTTCGGTTTGCTGACATTGCTTTTTGTGGCCATAGCTATAGAAGTATCCAGGTGACAGAACAACCAAATAGGTGAGTATGGCAAATACTAATAGTATTTTAATTCTACAATATAATTTTAGTACATTAAAAGAAATTTTTATTGCTGAACAAAGTTGTCTCCAAACCCTTTTGTGTGAAACTTCTAGTCATGTGTAGTGATAAACCTAGGACTTAAAATTCAAAATACAATGAAGTTCAGCTGTAATATTAACTTTGTGTAAATTTCTTAACACACACAGGGATTTTTTAGATAAGACTTTAAAATAGTATTCTCCTGAAATATCAGCATGGCTTTCCTAAGAGAGGTATGCATGACTTATTCCACAGGAAAAAGACACGTGTTTATTTACCTACTTAAGACAGTGGGTTTCCAATATTGCTAGAGATGAATGCTGTTCTATCAGAAAATGGCTCCATTTTAAAAGAAGGCGAAATTATGCCAATAATTAATTTAAGTTACTTTTAAATGACCCAGATGAAATATCTTGGCCCTTCAAAAAATATTTAAAATCTATGTTGAGCAAACATTACAATGATAAACTTAAAAATGGCATTTTCTCCATGAAAACACCCCTGTCTCCACTGTGTATTTACTAGTTGTCTCAGGTAAATATCTAATTACAAAAAAAGGCAGCCACATCTGTCACCTGAAGCTATCATTGCTTCATAAAGGAACATTAGTAAAAAATTGATTTTTGCAACAACAGGTCAAATTTTCAAAAACAACCAAATCCTTATCACCAATTTCTCTTGACTGAGATAGAGAAAAAAAAAAAAAAGGAAAATATTAACACCTATTTCCTTCTTTACTCTTTTTTTTTTTTTCTTGAAAACATGGGCTATGACCTTTAACTGATTATATCCTGCTGCTCCATTAAAGAGTTCTCAAGAAATGAGAACAAGCCAATGGGCTGCTAATGGTGTGCAGCGATATAAAACAATCGTACAGAAAACTAAAGTAGTGTCCTGTATCAGCTTTATGCTTTCTTTAAAGCCTAAGATCATTTCAAAGATAAAAATGTTACATAAATACACCAAATATCCAGGAGGGCCCCTTTTAATGTATTGACCAGAATCTGTATGCTCTCTTGTAGTTAATTTACGGAAGGTTGTGAGAAGTGTAGTCAATGTTAGAAGATGTCAGATCTGTCACTGGAATTTGGCTTCTGAATATTACAATATCATGGAAACCTGTACAATACTGATTTGGATGACAGCGGAATAATAATACTTGGCGCATAATGCTTTGCATCCCCAAAGCCCTGTACAAAACAAGAACCCCCACAACACCCCTGTGAGGTAGGGAAGTATTATTATCCTTATTTGACCAATGGGAAACCATACACAGAGAGATTAAATGACTTGCTGAAAACCACAGTGAGTCAGCAGCAGGGATGGGGTAAGAATTCATCCCCCACACTGCTTCCCAGCCAATGTCAATAAACCGAAAATATCAGTTTTCTCAATAAGTTTAAACACTTCATTCAGGGGTCCAAAGGCATGACACTTGAAGAACAAGAGAAAAATGAAGATTTACTTTCCATTCAAGGGTTAAAGAGAGATGCCCAAATATTGGATGTCATCTCACCAACAGGTCTTCAAAAGTTGTTTCTCCTTCAGGTCACACATTTTAGCAGCAAAAGGCAAATACCAAGAAATAGATTTTGGGAAAAAAACCCAAAACCAAACAAAAACCAAAACAACCAAAACACCCTTCCCCTACCCATACTAATTCAAACTCAAACAACTTTTGAAGTTATCTTCACAGCCCTTACCTTTCTGAATTCAGTTAGGTATCTGAGAACATGCATCCTTCCTCATAATATACAGTACAGTGGCTCAAAGGTTTATTGGGAAAAAAGGAACCTAAATCTTCAGATTTCTCCAAGCACAGACAGGAGGCATTTATTCCTTTACTTCTTTCTCATTAACCAACCATCCATTCATTTTATTTTGCAACACCAATCTGATATTTCCACACCAATTAAAAGAACAAACCGGGGAGGAAAGAGGGGAACACGACCAAATAATTATTGCAGCACTGATTTCATAGCGTTTCCTGATGCAGATAGATGTTTCATTTTTAAAACGGAATCAGTTGAAGAATTTCTGTTAAATATATCAAAGTATATATATTTAATTGAGCTGGGAAAGCCAAGTTTAGTAATTTTTTTTTAAACTGCAAGCATTCCCAAAGCTTTAAAATATTAACTGTCCAAGTTTTTGAGAAAAATCATGAATGGGTCAAGACAGGGTATTTGGTTAACCAGCTGTGGTGTTGCAAATCTCATGTACACTCAAAGCACTTCTTACAAACAAGAACTGCAGAACTAAACTAACCTCGGTCTGCGGTCACAATCCTTTGGTAAGGATGGACACGCATATCGTGCCTTCGAACTTTAGTAGCCACCGCACCTAGTTAAATTGCAATTACCAAGACAAAAGTTAGAAAACATTCACAGAAAACATTAACAGCAGGTTTATCAAAATGGATTTAAATGATCATTAACTACAAAAGTTCATTTTAAGAAAAGCAACAAGTTAAGGCACAGTAGTTTCAAATCTTAATCTTAAAAAGAAGTTTATCTGTGCAGATTAATATTGCATTTATTTTAAACATCCTGGCCTTAACCTGTTTAATCCATTCATTTACAATCCCAAAATTACAGTATTTCATGAAATCTATTAGACCCAAGCACATTTAAGCTTTACTAGTCACATATTCACTGAAGTGCCTTTCTTGCAGCAGGACTATTTTAAATAATGCCATCTTTAATACTGACAATTATTTGCTAACCTTAGGATCACTTCCAGTTCTACCACAAAAAAAAAGTTTTAAAGCAATTCTTCAAGCCTACAGATTGTGATTTTAAATTTTAAGTCAATAAGTATGAACTGCAATGAATTAGGTGATTAGTAAAGCAAACACTATATAGAACACTTAGCAGTCAGTATACTACTATACACTCATAAATTACAGCTACTCTGTAATAATAGGACCTAATCCAAATTAATAGCACTATTTTATTTTAAATCTATGTGCAAAAAAGTGCAAGTAAGTCACTGACTGCTAGGCCAAGCTTTTTTCAAGGCTGCTGAAAACTAAGCATTTGTTAAAATTCAGATCTGATGAAGGATCAGTTAAGACCGTTCTTGAATTCTTAGCCTTTCGTTGGGAAAGCCATACCTGAAGATAAAAGGAAGGGAATTGAAAGTTAGTCACCAACTAAAATTTGATCTCAACACCAACATCCCCAAAAATACTGATAGGGATGAATTTCTCTGCCATTCTTAACAGGGTTATTTCAAAACATCTTAAAGGTCCACCACAAAAATGGACAAAATACTATTAATGAGAATGAGCATGTAACAAAATAAAACTCAACGAAACTCGAATTTAATGCAATTAACTCTATACAATTGCTCAGATAACAGAGCAGATGTATTAAGAGTTATTGATTCTAGGCAGCTAAAATGGGAATGTGGGAGGTTTTTTACCCCCCTCCTTTTCCTTCTTTAAATAACAATTTTTTGATGAGGTCTGTTTTGGGCAATACACCTCACACAGTTAAGCCCCAGAGTATGGCAATGGTTTCAGATGCCATTTTGGAAGCAATTTAAAATTTTCCCTCCCATCTCTTTATAGAAAATCCTGTGAGAAATCCAAGTTCCCTGCATTGTAATAAACTTTACTCTGGAACGCTGTATTTCTTTACTTGCTATTAACTGAATTCCAGAGAGGGGTTTGCCACTAACAGATACTTTGATGATCTCTCTAACTGTGACTTTACTCCAGGATGTACCACGACTGGACTCAGACAGACTGAGGGTAGAGGAGCAAGGGAGAATGTTTACACATTTGTGGGAAATTAATAAATGATAATGTTATCATATGCTTGCAGGATTTTGGCTATGGGTTAACTGACAACAACCATAAGCTGACAGACATACCGCATATTTTGTCCTACTAGAATTTTTGTTATTGATTCACTAATCCTGCAAGAAAGAAGTCTGACGTACATTTTTCTTTTTTACTGTACATAATGTGGAAACATGTACACATACAGATAACTCACTAAGTATTTGTCACGTGAAACACTGATTTTTTGCAATACTTTCAACAAAATATTGACTTTGAACCTCATTGTTCGGTGCTCATTAGAGATGTTTAGAATTTGTGTAAATCAATAACTGCCACTGAACAAACTAAGATCAAAGTCCCATAAAATCAACATTATGCAGCACCAAGGTCATATGCAATTCAGAACAAACTAAAGAGAAAAGATTATTTAGATTCTGTAAAGGGTAGGGAAGGAAGAAACTATTGGAATTGCTAGTTCC
Source organism: Donacobius atricapilla (assembly GCA_013397315.1). Taxonomy (NCBI): domain Eukaryota; kingdom Metazoa; phylum Chordata; class Aves; order Passeriformes; family Mimidae; genus Donacobius; species Donacobius atricapilla. The sequence goes on from WBMY01001276.1 coordinate 427,936, forward strand.
ATATTGGCCAGTTAACTGAATTGTCACGGCTGCTTTATCATTCTTGCCTTCACACAACAAGTCAGTGGTCTGAAATATTAGGAATGATGGACATTTCAATGCAATGTATATAAAAGAAGCCATCAGTAAAGTTGCTGATTTTATCGTCCTCTGGTCAGAACTTGGTTTGCATTATATTCATTCACTGAAAAAAAACTCTGCTCACAATACAATTTAGAGCTTTCTGATACTGAGATTTATCAGTTGCACACTAATTGAACAAAAATTCCAATGGAACAAAGATTTTTCCAGTTCCTCCAGTTTTGCTACTAATACGATACAGCAAAATAAAATAATAAGTCCTCTCTTCCAAAAATTGCTGGATGTTAATTTATGCTAAAGAGAATACAAACTAATCTATTATTCTAAACTAATCTATGGGAGCCCAGATGACATGTAATAGACGTCAACTTGTATTTGGCTTTTTTTTCCCCTCACCTGTGTATCTACCATCTAATATCATTCAAACATGAAGACTTTATTTTTGGTAAATTTATTAATATAAACTAAGCACACACATTCAGGAATGCCAAATGCATTTAAAATGCTGCACCATTTGAGCAGCTCGCCTAGGCAGTTTTGATATACCTGAAATAAGTTTGTTACTTCGGATTTTTTTCTTCGAGCTCCACGAGCCTCTACCTTGCAAACACAACAGAAGCACAAGCAACACATTCTCCAGCCATCCAGGTATGAAGGTCTTACCTAATACACCACTAGGTTCAATAGGGTACTCAAGGATTGACGTAGCTGGTGCCAGCGTGTAGGGGTATTCATACGGTGTGTAAATTAAACCGGCCTCGGGTCCGGGTGGAACTATTGCAGCAGTGGGATGAGGAGTTCCGTTTGGCATGACAGCGGTTTGTATTTGTCTGATCAAAGGCATTATGGTAGGGCCAGCTGGCGTAGGAGTACGCAGGGCAGCTGGTGGGAGAACAGGCGCAGGCCCAGTAATAATCCTTGGAGCCTGGGCTGTTGCTGCAAGAGAAAAGGCAAGGGCTGCTACAGTAAGCAAAGAAATTCAGAGGAAAGTATGGAGATAGCAGTACAAAACGTGGAAAGAATGGGAAAAAAGGGAAAAAGTAGGAAAGAAGAAAAATAAAAGGAAATCATTAGTACATGCGCTGATCACACAGTGCCAAAGCACACCATTCAAATGCAAACAGCTTTCCATTTTCCAGTGTGATTAAGTATGAACATGCAAAATAAAAAAGCCATTGTAAAACAGTGAGGTAGATTTCTCAAACAGGTTACACAGCACAAAAGCTCCATTTAGACCACATTTCTTCATTTATGCTATCAAGACTGCATGAGACTGAGATGCATGCAGGAAATACAGGGAAAATACTCTCACAATCAAATACAGTGTACAAAATTTAGTGTATCTATAGAGTCCACAGACACTCAGTTATGCAGAGATACTGTATGAGTCTAGAGTTTTTATATGTCTTAAAATTATATTTAAACATATACACAATTCCTATTTCCAGGATCAGTGAAGCTGAAGATGACCTAGAAACATGAATCGGTCCTGTCCTACCCTAACATGAATAAAGTAGGCTTGAATTTTATTTCCATATAAAATTTCACCAAATAACATGCTTCCTTTGTATTAGAAGTCCACCATGGCCTTGCTTAAGTTAAAGAAAATAGGCGGCTTTTCTGTTTTGGTTTGTTTATCGTTGTTTTGTTTGTTTTCTGAAATGGTGCTAGCACACTTCTTAAAGTGTTATTTGAAGCCTGTTGGCACACCAGATGAACAACAACTTTAAGCCCTAGCAAATCTGCTGGTAACAGTCAATCTTAAAGGGTTATGTATTTCTATGCACTACTGTTGATCTACATTGATTTTATTTACTTACAGGTGGCTTGAAAAGAGAAATGTGGTGAAGTTTTTTAGATTTGAGTCTGGTGCATTTTTAAAATTATTTGTTTTTTAACAAAAATGCTTAGATAATTTAAAAATGGTACTCAAATTTCCTTTCCTAAACAGGAATAAACCAGTACAGCTTCTACATCTTCAACTTTGCAGTAAAATCAAAACACAAAGACTGAAATTTTCTTCTCAAATAATGAGCATTAGTGTGGCAATCTCTAGTCAAAAAATAAACAAAAAAATCCATCCTCCCACTTACACTGATAAAATAGACCAATGGGAACCCATCAGACAAAGAAATTGCTCAAATTAATAAAAATTTTCTGTGCCAAAGTTTGCATCAGTTTAAGCTATTCTGATAACTATTTTACTCATAAATTTGCAATAATTTAGAGACTACCATATATTTTAAACTGATCTAGCTTTAAATATCATAGCGTTCATTAGGACTGAAAGATTTACCATTATCATTGTAGTGGTAAAAGCCCTTACTTATGTCTCTTTTCAAATCAGAATAATTACACTGATGTAAGCACTCTCAAACTGACCTAACTGCATTCCGACCTTTAAACATATTCAACATTGAAATGGGGACTGCATGGAGAAACAAATTTGCAAGTATCAGTGGGTCCTTAGTGAAAAGACTGATTTAACTGTGCTTAGATTTGACATCTGTATCACAGCTACAGCAAAAATGTACTTCTGAACAGTGTCAGCAACTATATTTTCAGAAGAAATTAAATTTTCAACTGAAGAAAATAATTTATATCACACGTAATAAGTATATGCTTTCATTAGTAGGTGCGTGTAATTAATTTTCAAGTGTAAACTTGCGCATACATGCGTTTGCAAAAGCATTTTCACACAAATGTAATGGAAGTAATCGTAAAAACGGCTCATTACATCACTGATCCATGTGAACTCGGCTGTGAAATCAGTTGATGAATTGTTGGTAAAACACAACGTTGGGGGTACACATGCAAGCAAGATGAAAGGAAGGAGTATAATACAGAAAAATGTATTCACAGTATTCTGAACATCTGTAACATTTTAAAATTAAATCTCTAAAAATAAAGATGCAAAGGAGTCTACTGTCCTTTATATGCTTTAAGGGAAAAAGGACCATAAAATAGAAAAATCCTGCTTAAGGGTTGAGGTTTTTCATACTATATATATTTGTAAATATTTCAACCTGCACATACTGCTGAAAACAATGGGGGGAAAAAAAAAACAAGCTAAAAACCCCCCCCACAAACTGACATAATTTATCCCGCAAAAACCTTTAGCAACAGCTACCTACAGTTTTGTTGGGTTCTTACTGCCTTCCATTCTCCAACATAAGTTGCCACTGTACATTTTCCAAAGGTAGCTTTAAGATTCAAAACCTGCAAACACTTCTACGGCATTGACCCTTGAGCTCATGACATGCTTACGTGATTTGATGTTGGCATCTCTGTAGGTGCCATTCAGAATTGCAAGCTCCATCAGCTGCATCTTTTTAAGGCTGTCTTCTCCCTCTGCCTGCATATGAAAAAATGGGAAGGAAGTCAGGATTATGAACTCACTAGTGCACAAGATCTAAGTGACCTAGAATAAAATTGTTCAAGTTCTAACCAAGCAAAATACCTGCTTATCATTAGTCACAAAAGCAGCAAGCTTTGTCAACTTTTCCATAAAATAAAGTTGCCTGTTGAATACCATTAAGTCTTGTTGACAAATATCTTAAATGAGTTTTGGAAAAGGTTCATAACATGTATTATAAAAATTAAGGATTAAATGTAGATTGTGTTTGGTAGAAATAATTTGAGGTTTTTTTTCTCAAATACATTTTCGCAGACTCCTAAAGGTATCTTTAAAAGAACTGTATTATTGAGTAAGAGGAAGAACAGACATCACAAATTTTAAGCACTGCAATTTATCGTAATTTACTGCACTATAGTCGATACTGACTACTAGGGGGGTGGGGCAAACAAAAAATAAACAACAATCTTTGAGTAGCTTTCCAGACAGGATATTGACAACTGCCCTGAGGCTGAAATCCTAATTCTGGCACAGGTAGCTGTATTCCGATGAGGATATAACTACTATTTACACACCATAAATTGCTCTTGGTTTTGCTTCAATAAGAACTACTTCCCTGAACTACTCCACTAGTATCGTGCAGGTTGCATAAATATTAAGTTGTGCTCAGCAGAAAAATGCTCACTTTTTCATTTAATAATGAAAAAATTTCTAACAGTATAATTTCATTTTTGAGACCAGAGGTTTTCTGATCTGTCTTTCCAAAAATACTACCATTTGTTTAGTCTACACTCTATTGAGCAGAAAACATAATTATGATATAGGAAACCCGAGAGGGATGGTCAGTGTGTACTTTAATGTTAGGTTACCACCTCTCCCCTTGCACGGAATGCCGCTGCTGAAATTCCTAAGTCAGATGCATAGAAGGGCAGCTTTCCTGTGAGCTGCAGGGCATTCTTCCATTGCTAAACTGGATTTCTTACGTTTTAACTTATTTAATCACGCAACATTTTCCAGGTATTTGGAACAGCATTTTCCAAGTTAACGGGCTTGTTATACATACTTTACTCCTAAACTATGGATTAGTAATTTACTAAAGTCCAAGACAAAAATAGTTTTCAAATTTTATGTAAGCAAATACAGTACTTATTGTGAGGTAAGCTAAAGGGCCACGACCCCTTGCAAAGAGAACTTTTAACAGCTGATTTTTTTTCAACAACTCAAAATCAACATTGGTAAAATGAGTCAACACTGAATTCCTTTCAAATGTCAGAAATTGAAAGTCCCAACTGCAATACTGAGGACTTGCATAAACACCAAGATTATCACACACTAAACATTCAGAAAACACTGGAAGTTAGACATTTTCTTTTTATGTTAAATACTGTATGACAGGGCAAGCTGACACTAATACTAAAAAAGGAAATACACATTAAATAACCATCTTAACTAGAAATTAATTGTACAGTTAAGTACTGTACCATCCAGATACCACAGACCCTTTGGAATACAAAATGTGCCAATTCTAGCAATCTTAACATGACACAGAACAGATTTATAATTTACATGCAAAATAATTTTATCTTCTTTTTTTAATAAGCTATTTTTCCATTGCATCGTTGCTGGTAAATTACCTAGGCAATCATGACACAATAAAACCAATTCCAAATCTATTTCCCTATCCAGAGCTCACAAATTCTCATCATTCTGGATATACTTTATTGAAGTTACTTTAGCAATAAAGATTTTTTAACACACTGATTAATCTTTTCCTCTCCCCCATAAACTGTACTTTGTTGTTTGCTTTTTGTTTGCATTCATTTATTTATTTGAAAATGGGTAACAAGAAAACCTCCTCACAATGTCAGCTGCATCTCTCATAGAGCTCTATTAATGTTACTAAAATTGCTCACTTCCTCCAAATAAGACCTTCAGCTGATTGATCTATGCCTTTAATGACTTTCAGTAAATGCTGAATATTACACTCCACTTGCTAGGATAATTTTAGTAACTCTAATCCCAGATTTTGCACCACAGTGAATATTTCCCAATATAATAACTATTTATAGGATAATAATTTTAAGACAAGTATTTTTACCCTTTTGACATGGTGAAAAGAAGGAGATGTAAGTCCAAGTAATCGTTCTTACTTTAACATTTTCCTATAGGTCACTAATGCTTTCTATTAGAAAAGATGTTGCAATTACTAGGCTTTATGAAGTATGTTAATGGAAATAACAGTGGATTTAATCAAACAAAGCAGACCAAGTCCTTAACTTCTATTTTTGAAATCCACTTCTCTAGACTATGCCCAGCAGTTGATAAACTTTTCTTTTTTTAAACAAAACCCAAAATACAGCTTAAAATTTTCCCTTTAAAACTATCAGGAAAAAAATCAGAGATGCGAGATGGGAACTTGCATTATGAGAGATTAACATGGACTTCTGGTGCCTTCATTTTTAAGGCACTTATTAGATTAAAAAAACCAAACAAAACACAACCCAACCCCAACAAGAAACCAGTCGCACCACTTTACCAAACAGGTGTAATGCTGACCGCAAGGTCATCGTTCGGCGCCTCCCAGAAGATGGCACTGTTTGTTGCACAGTGCCATCTCCGCAGGGCATGGCTGCTCTGCCCTGCTTGCACCACCCACCCTACCAGCGCTGATCAAAATCCTGCCATCCCCTTGCACCCTACACTTGGAACAGCCACTTGCCACCTCTCCTCATGGTGAAGTCACAGAAGCGGCCAGGACTCTTGGGGACACACTGTTGTGTCCTTCACTCTCTGGTACCAAGCTCTCCACTTGAACATCCTTCACCAGAAGCCAACCACTCAAATTTCCAAGAGCTGCGTCAGAGCAAGGGGCACATGTTTTTCCCTGCCCTATCCTCTCACTCCTTTGCTGACAGATGATCAAATGAGGCACATGAGATCTATCTTAGCTCCAGGCATTCCTGCAGGCACTCTCTGGTAAAGCAAAGAGAGGTTGCATCAGGGATACAAAGGCAATCTCTGAAGGGACAGCACATTACCTGTACAATAGCTGCAACAAAGCTCAGTCATTTGTACCAAAAGGAAGCTACTTTGAGCGAACATCAATAAGGTCACTTAAAACCAGATTTGCATTACTAAGTTGAAGCTTAAGTGATTGACTCAAACCTCTCATCCTCTTAAATCTCCAGTGCTTTCCCTGTATTTATCATATACAATATCATATGCAGATTAACAAAAAAAAAAAAAAAAAAAAAAAAAAAGCCTTAAATGGTATTGAGAAATATAATTCTTTAAATGTAAGCAACTACTTGCAAATGCTCGCTGAATACAAATATGGAAGAGATAGAAGCAGTAAATCCTAACAAAGCCAACTGCACGCAAACACCGCTGGCTGCTGTTCTGTGAACACATAGCCTTTAACTCCTCCCAGCAAGTAGCTCAACTCTACCTGGGCTAACAATAAATAGACCTGAAGGAGACCAAATGCCAGTGAGGACGATCATTTTAAGTAACTTGCTTTCCAGTATTTATCAGTGTAGGATTAATAGTTGCAAGGCTCAAAACACTACAAGAAGTCTCTGGGAAACACTTCCTAAAAACAACACAATTTCAAACTAAACAGACAGTGCTGACCATACAAATTCCCAGTTAAACCACAAGTGTCTCCCCTTCTTTGGACAGTACCAACAGTTTCACAAAAAAAGAATGCAGTTTATAATATAACTGCTATTAGTGAGAGCTTGTTTCATGTCAGGAAATGGGGAGCTTAGATAAAACACTCCAATGAATTCTTTCCATTATCAATGTCCAAGCTATACTTCAACCTCAGATATTCCAAAACCTTCAGAAAATCCTTTATTTTTAGGCACTGAAATGCCTCTGATTCTCATGTACATACAGTGTACCCTGAGGAGCATCACACAGTTTATCTTCTTATTTATACGCATAACATACATACACTAGATACATTTGTTATCCAGGTGGAAGGATATGCAGACAGGCATGCAGACTCCAAAGGTAAATGCCTTCATTGTGCAATGTCAATGAAGGACTTCAGCAGATGACAACAGTTTTCAGAGGTGAAAGGTGGACTGTTAGATTCTGCCAACTCTGAGAAGCCTGTAACAAATTACAGCAGAGAAGGAAAGAAAGATACTATTTAAAAGAAGGATCAAGCAGCAGTGTTTAGGGTAGAGCAGAGATTCATAAGCTAGACTTACGGAGACAGCCAGAGGCCACACTGCCCAGCCGTACTGCTGCCAGGTCCAAAAGGAACATCACTGCAGCTCAGGTAATTCCGAAACCAAACCATCCACTCACTTGTGTCATAGTTGGGATACCTTATTCTGACAGAGCTTCTTGAGCCTTACTGTCTCACACACGTAAGTCTCAAAATGTTCTCTGATTTTCATTATTACCAGGGCTGGAAGGGAACGCTTTGAACATAGCTCTACAAACATAGGGGCTTTGCCATATAATGCTCAATTTTCTTTTAAAGTAACTGCTCCGGAAAATAAAACAAATACGCTTTTTTCCCTACATTTTTAACAAATAAATCCTCATATTTAGGTGATGTTAGTGACCTTTATTGACAGTCTAGCTTCCAGACGTCATGCATTTTGGATGACGTTTTTGCAATCCTGTCACATCCCTGCACTTCAGCTGAATTCTCATGAAGTGGAGCCCAGCCCTAGGAAAGGCAGCAGGCAGTTTTAATATTTTGCACAAAATACAGCAAAGCCTGGCTTTGGGGGCCAGTTCTTTATAAGCTGTTCCTGGGCTGTCCTTTCAGGCTCAGAGCAGGAGCAGCAAGTGGGAAGAGAAAATGGTGGCGAAGCGTAACGATGGACTGATCAGCCAGGAACACAAAGGCCAAAAACCAGTCTCCATCTTCCCCTGCCAACTGCAGCAGGCTTGTCCCACCAGGCTCATGGAAAGAATGACCAGGAATGGACCATGGAAAGATTATCAGCAGCATGACAGCACCTCAGCAACCTCTCCTGCAGAGCTGCCTCCCTGCCTGCTTCATACCACTGCTGAATAAACAGCAGCTCTCACCAGCAGCTTTCCCATCCCTTTTGGAGAGAACTCTTCCAGATACCTAACATTTTGTCCAAGTCCATGCACCCTTCTACACATTTGCTTCGAGTAGAGAATTCTTTTAAGAACACCGTGTATTTTTCAGAATGCAGGTAAGGCAATAACTAATTTTACATGCGCTCCAAGCAGAAGGGCAGAGGACTTGACAGTTATGGAAGAACATTATACTAATGAACTAGAATAAAGACTTAAAACTCTTCCTCAAATAGAAAAGTAATTTAAAATTGCTACATAAAATAAACATAACTTTTCTACCACCTGGAAATACACACATTAAATATGAAGACTTTAATTATTCTTTACACTGCCTACCTGCATAGGACAAGCCATCTACTATTTACTAATTCAGTAGGAATTTTGGTAAAATGCAATAGCACCAGTGAAATATTTTCCAGTCATTGATCTTACCCTATTTATCCAGGAGGCAGCGCGGCTCCTCAGGGGTCTGTCACCCTGCCTTCTTGCAGTCCCCAGCTGCTCTACAGCCCAACAGCTGCAGCTGGGAGGCTTGCACTGTGACACTGGCTGGACTCTGGGGCTCTAGAATGCTTTTATCTCCCTGACAAAGAAAAATCTTCCACTGGAATTCACTTGTAGATCAGTAAGTATTCCTAACATACCATGCGCCAGTCAAACTGTCTTTACACATGAATGTCTCCATTCAGGGACAAAAATCTTCCATTCATAATTTATAAACAAAAAAACCTTACAAACATTATACTACAAATTCCTAGACATACACGTATTAAACAAACAAAAAAAACCCCAGATCTTGGGCATCAGTATATTGTAAAGTATACTACAAAGGCTGAAACACACTGGAATTTTTTGATAATGGAGTATATACGCTTAAAATCTATGTTTGGAAGGTCTTTTTTTTGTATCCAAGTTGTTGAAAGTGATGTATCTATAGCAACAAAATCCTAGATGAGATGATAGGTAACTAGATGCAAAAGACAAAGAAATGAGCTTTTTTTGTAAGACTCTGAATGGGAGTACCTCAACTAGTAACCAATTACCTACTGCAAGAGATTAGATTTTACTTTTGTAAAGGCTTTTAGTTATGGTAAATCACACTATTACTCAGTATTGAAGAAAACATCTCATCCTCCCTTTCTCTCAAAAAAATCTGGCAGAGACCGCCAAGCTTCCCATGCCCAGAAATGTAAATATTGATAGTTAGAAGGTGCTAGTAAACAAATGTAACAGGCTTTCTCATCCTTAACTGTATACTTCTGAGGGTGATGGAGCAGAAATCCTACGCCACAGCTTGCTTTGTCCTGAGGAGAACTGGTCAAAGAGGTCTTTTCTGTCACAGTTTGGCAGCTACCCTTGTATTAGAGGAAACTTTCCCAAATACTTTTACAACAAAGACTTCCAGACCAGCCGTATTTCTCAGAGTCCTGTATGTCATCAACAGTCCTATGGCACTGAACAGGTGGTAAAACTACAGCTCAGTTATTTCTCTATTTCCTTCTCAACACTGACACACACAGCTATGGCCACGAGAACAGGCAAAGATAAATTAGCATCATTATTTCTTCTGGGCAACACAGTCTGCTTATCTTCTTCAAAGCATGCTCTCAGTTCAAATGATATGCAAAGAAGACTTGTGCTGTTTCACTTGACAAATTCATTGGTCATAATGTTAAAGATGCACAGGGGGAAAAGGCAGCCTATCTTTCTACACTTCCCATCACCTTATCTGACATATCCCTGTTTAATCATGATACCTGGCTTGCCAGTAATACTTTGGAGAGCCCTGATGCCCTCCCTCCCCCACTTTCCATTTCTGCACAAAGAAAATACAGATAAGGTACAGAAAATCAGCACAAAGCATGTTTTACAAGCCAGACTGAAATACAGCATCAGTGGCACTTACAAGTTTGCTTCACCATATATACTCCCTAGATGCCAGTTGGTAGCTCACTGGCGTGGGGGTAATTTTGCTTGACCTTAACAGGTCAACATTTCCTTAGGACAGATGTGATGGGCCCATATTTAAATCACAGGGTTTTGGGCTTTAAAGGAAAAAAAAAAAAGATCACCTGGATGGGTTAAATCAGATCCTCAACAATACTTTATTTCAGAACTTGCTTTTTGCTTTGCCCTCCCTTTTTTAAAAATTATCATTCCTATTTTCCTGCACATCTGTTTTAATGTTTTTAATAAAATCTGTGATAAGAATCTGTATACACCACACTGGAGAGCTTCAGCAATTCATAAAGCTCCATAACAGGAATGTATCTTTCATGACACGTTTATACAAACTAAATCCAAAAAATTCTAAAGGAAAAAAAAAAATTACAGTACATTCTAAGATGTTTTTAAAAGGCAGAATAATATTGAGATGCATTCAGATTTATTTGCTAGAATAGACATCTGCTGATATTTGTATTAAGATTCAAATGAAATACCTATCAATCTAAAGCCATCTATGCAATCTAAAGCATTAGACCTGTTTTTAACAACACACAAGCCCAGCTTAAAAACATTCAGAGCTGAACACTTTACTTTTGGTATTTCTAGTTTTGGAATGCTAGACATTCAAAATTGCTCCTCACTGGTTAGTTCAATTCTGAAAACAGCAGTTAAACTATAAGCACACTGAATGAGATAGTACCAGGACAGCCTCTCGTATCAATTTCTCACATACGGCTCTACCAGCAATATCCTGAGTTCCACGAGCATCCTAGGAATCTGAAGAGTGCAAAACGCAAACACGACCTATATTACGCAGGTCTTTACTCCAGCTATAGCCATTGGAACAGACTGAACACTGCCAGAACACTCAGACAGTGTTGACACATTCCACTTTTATCAGGACAAATTCATTAATCCATCCTGAGTTTTAAGGAAATGATAAAAACGATTTAACTAATATATGCTTCAAAATGACATATGATCAAGGTGGTTGTTTTAACAGGTACAAATTAGAGGGTGTTGTTAGAAATATAACAACGGAATGATTAATTTAAATATTTATAGTTAAGGGTGGCCTGACCTCAAACATTTATTTTCCCTTTGTCATCCTAGGAGGACTCAAACCCAAAGTTTGAGTTTATGCACTCCAAATAGCTGTAAATTCCCTTGAACTGCAAAGACACCTAACTCAAATATTGGAGTGGGTGGGGACATGGGGGGCAAGATGGGACTGGAGACAGGGAGAACCCCAATTAAGGGTTTCAAAACTAGTATTTTGTTGCAAACTCAAGAGATCCCAATGCTACATAGTTTTCTCTTCTGCTAGGCTAATAGTTTACTACATAAACAAAGCCTTTCATTTTCAAAATGGCACTGAGATATGACTGCATGTTTTCATATGGAAAACATGTCCAGCATGTTTCGAATCTGTTCCCACCCAGAAATTTAAAAAAAGAAGAAAGCAAGAAAAATGTTTTTAGTAATCAAGAAAGAATGTGAACAGTCTTTCTTTAGAGCAACAGAAGAAAACTAACTGCTGGTGACAGGGAGCACAAAGACTGCTGCTGTGAATTAGCACATGTCTTTCAAGTGTATCCTCTCTCAAATGTTCCATTAAACCCAGGATTCAGGGCTGCACACTACCACACGGGAATTAAAGCTGCAGTAGTAACTTTTAAGACATTTTTATCTTCAGCATGAGATGTCCTGAAAACGTAATACTGACTAATTAAAATGAACTACTTTAATATTACACTATGGACTAAACCCATGAATGTTTAGGCTTTTCCAGTTTTAAAATGTTAGTATTCAGGGAGCAGTGCTCTTCCAATAGCGTCTTCAACTGTCACATTTACTTGCTTTACTCATATTTTCAACAGAAATCTTAACAGCTAAATGTGATACAATTTTTTTTTCTGCATTTCACCTACATTCCCCTTTGTAAAATACTTGCATTAATGGTTTTATTCTCAAATGACTGTTTTCTGCACATACACAACCTCTAAGGTTGAGGCATGTAATGACTCTTTCATTCAGAACTTTATATAAAGCTGCCATCTAGAGAAACAGTATTGTTTTAAACCTAAGATGATCAAAAATTCAACCAATTTAAGTTTTACATTTCTAATCCAACTAACAAAACAGAATATTGGAAGTTTAAAGGGAGATACACACTCAACATATACTTGCAGTAATTTTCAACAGCTGCTAAAAAGCAAATGAGTACTAAAAGGTCACAATTACTTAAAACAGCTTAAAATGTGTATGAGCAGCCTATAGCTGTGTTGATTTTAACACATGTGTGTCTCATGTGCACTTCACTGGTACTCTAATACCAATGTTTAAATACTGTTTAAAAATCAAAATTAGCTCTTCCATGAACACCACAGATGCCTCTCCTACTCTTGAACGCTCAGAGTTGATGAACTCCAGAGGAAGGGGGTGATGGTATTCCAACTGGCCAGTCTCCTCTTGTATGGCTGCTAAAACGCACTTTCACACAGCTTAAAAATGCAGAGAAGAGAAAAAACGAATCACGTGCATTCTGTTTAGGGGACAAATATGTCAATCATATTCACTCTATTGGAAGGCTCGGGCTGCTCGAGGCAGCGTGTTGCTAGGGAAAGGGCTTTCTCTGCTCTTTACTGAGCCTTCTCTTCAGCTTTTAGAGACCAGCCAACCCTTGTTTTCCACAGGCAGGAGCGAGAACCGGCGCTGCCTGGCAGGGACCGGCACAAAGGGCCTTAGAGGAGCACCTCTTCCCCAGGGAGCCACAGCACTGCTGGGCACACCTGAGCACTTACTGCATTCCCTTCTCCGGACACAGCCCAAAGCTGCGGCTGCAGGTGGGTGGATGGCGGGTGACCCTGCCTGCCTCCAGGAGGAAAGGCAGGAATTCTGGCTGCTGCAGGCTGCCCGAGGAGCCTGAGCTGCAGACAGCCACAGGCTGTGTGCTCCAAGGTGTCCCTCACTTAAGGACATCAGGCAGGAAGGCACAGGTTTGATCACAAACTGACCAAAGGCAGCTTTTGCACTCCTGACAGTCTTGAAAATTCATTCGTGCTGTCACTTAGGGGCTGAGGGAAGACATGGAAGTTCCGCCTATCAGTTTGTATCATTATTTTGTTTCTACAGAACATAAATTTAGCATTAAAAACATTTTTAAAAGCTTTTAAAGATAGTCTCAATTTGCCAAAATACTTCTGACGTCTGCAAACATTACATAAAAATATACCTGCAACACATTTTAGCTTTTTAATCAATTCTTTAATCTTAGCAACTTCAGTTGCAAAAGATTAGTGGATTCTTAGTAAATGAAAATCATGCAATACACTTCAATTTCTTGTAGCTACTCCAGAATAACAGAAGTGATGATAATTTTACTTTTTTTTTTAAATGTAGTCACAAAATTTCCCAGTGTAATCACACAGAATAATTCAAACATACACAAGTCTTGTTTTAATTATTCATTATAGTTCTTGAGGAAAAAAAAAAAAAAGGAAGCTGGAGCAAGTGTCAAAGAAAATCAAACCAACTTAAATGTTTGAAGATATTTACCTGTTGGGCTTTGGGAATTAATCACACACCTTAAGATCAGTATTTCTCATCCAGATTATGACAAATAAGAACCACCTATTTTTTATAATGTATCAATATGAAATCAGTTTCTCATTATATTCATATACTTTGTATATGACATTTCATTCTGCTATGTTTTAAAACCAGATTACAAATACTTATTACTGAAAACAGAGGACATCAGCAGTAACAAAAATTTAGTTTTGAAAGCATTCTTAGTGCTCTAAAAAAAATACTCCTTACATTTGGAAAAAAGATACTAAATTGCAATAAAAATACCTTTCTGTTATACATTTGCAAAAGAAGTTTGCATTTTAGCAATGTACCTTTATAACAAGAGTTAGAGAATTTTCCTAAAACTTGTTAAAAGAACCCAACCAAACCAAAAACCCCAAAGAACAACAATAAAACA
>WBMY01001277.1:0-37229 GCA_013397315.1 Donacobius atricapilla
ATTTATATTATAAAAGTAATTAAGTATTAAAATTTATGATAATGATAACAAATAGACTGAAATAATTTAATCAGAAGTATTTACTGCATAGTATATGTAGCTATAACTACTAGTATAGTGCACTATTTATTGAATAATATTGAAGCAATAATATTAAAGCTTGCAAAATAATTATTACATATTAGTTGTTGCTACTCACCTATACCAGTGATCATTGGCACATCTCTCTAGCTCATCCTCGAGAAATAATATTTAGAGACATTCCCACTCAAGGGAGGAAGGTCCACACACACTCCAAGAAGGGGTATGTTAGAAGCCCCTACCATTGAAAAGTGGGCCTGGGCTTTTCTGGGATAAAGTGATTAACTGTCAGTCATATGTTTCTAGGCTGGTTGTGTCAGCTCAGCAACTTTGCATAAGTTATCAGTACCATCAGTTGTTTACCTTATCTGATCTACTGCACCTCAAAGTTGTTTATTTCTGGAAGATTTTTCTTCCTAATAATGTTTAACTTTGGGATTGATGAGTGTCTTAGGTTACAAAATAAGAAGTAACCAAAAGCATGTATTTTATTACCTTCTTCATAAGCTGTTAAGGCCAGGTGGGGCAGTGTTCCTTATCTCCTCCATGACTCATCCCTGATAATTGCCTGTACTGGGCTATCTCTGCTAATGGGCCATCAAAGGCTCACTGCATGACTGCAAAATTACATCATTCCATTGTGAGATGCTCTGCCCAGGGGGAGGAACAAAGCATTCCTACCTATGGACCTACCTATACATTCCTATGGATATATCTGAGGCTTGGAACACCAGGAATAGCCCTAACTACTCTGGGTTCCCAGAGGACAAGAGCTACATAACCACCACTGAACCTTCAGAAGAAGACCAGACCCTTCTATAGGATTACTGCTTCGACAGAATCGCATCCACCATTTAATCGGACTCCTACCACCACCCTGACCAACAGGGTGTCAATTCATATCCTGACTCTGTCAGTTGAAACCAGTGTTTTCTGCCTTTGTTTTAATTTTCCTATTAAATTGTACTTCTGACTTGGAATTTCCCACTGGTTTGTTTTCTACCGAGTACAATGAGCCAATCTGGTATCAACATTCCTCAAGACCAAAAGCAGTGTGATCCCTTCACCACTCATCATCAGTAACTTTTATAAATAGGATAAAGGGCAAGTTGGTTTACCTCAATTCCAGATGCAAAGCCCTGCTACAGGGCAAGTATTCTCCCAGAGAATATGCAATGTGCTCTCAAGCATAATGCCTGGCATGGAGAGTGTGTAGCTGGTAAAGAAGAGAGGAAGCAGCAATCACTGGACTCTAATGATTCAAATTTAAAGATGCTATGGCAACTTACTGTTATCCTACTAATGACTGGCCTTAATGGCCTTGAGAGATATCTTGATTTTCATGCTTGCCTTTCTACTGAAACTATCAAAAAATGGAGCTGAAAATATGAGATAGAAAGAAAGTATAACAGGGTAGAAGATATAGAAATTGCACAGCAAGTATTAAAAAAACCCCAAACAATTAAAAAAGGACTACAATAAATGAGGCATCAAAAAGTTGATTCCAAGCACACACCTAAAAATATGTCAGTGCTTCACCTGTCAGATTTGTGTTTTGTCAGATGCTCTGTTTTTTGTTAAGCATAAGGACGGAATAAGGAAGAGATGAGGGAGCTTTCTCCTACACTAAACTTAGGACAGCTTCCCCAGAAAAGATAGTTGCTTGACTAGCTGCACAGACAAGACACAAAGCCACCGTATCCTCAAATTATATGGATAAATATTCAGGCAACTTGAAGATTTTATCATCATGCATATCAGTACTTACTCAGCTTTATTCAGATCCAGAGAGAAACTGAATTTTAAAAACAACATTGTATGGAGAAGTAAAAAAACTATATACAAAAGACAAAACCCGGACTGTGTGAACTAAGTAACTTATATTTTAAGCTCATAAAATGTACCTAACATTATATTAAATAGTCATCAGTGTTGGTATCAGAAGGCAAGGGTGCTGCCATAGAAATGGTATCATGACACATGATTTTGCAGTGACATACTGGTCTCTTTACAATCATCTTCATGTACTGCAAATACAATTATTTCTCCTTTATTTTTCAGAAGTTCTTTTAATTAAAACACTCCTGGTCTTTGTGGGCTTTTTTTTTTTTTTTTGAAATCAACATAGTCTCAGAAATGGTCATCTTTTGAATTTTGTTCAAAGTTTGTCTGAAAGGTAGCCAGCTAAAGACTGATTTTAAATCTATTTTACAGTCATAGCTTACAACTGCAATTTGTTTCACTTACTTTTTCTTTCAAGAAAAATTTATCAAAATTTATATCGTCTTAGTTCCTCATATGCAAAGTACTTATAGTTTAAGTGAAAAGAGATTAATCAATACAAGTGATTTATTCTGGTTTTAGATCTAAATTTTTAGATCCTCTCAGTAACAATGTTGTTCTATTGGCTGATATGATAGCTGACTTCTATTCTGACACACAAAGTAACAAGGACAAAATTAGTGCAAGTTCTCTTCTTCCCAATTAAGAATCCTAATAATTTGTTTAAATTATGCCATAAATAGCCAGAGGTTAATAATGGGGTGAATTCGTAATTGCAATTCTTTCTTGTCTCTTGACATAGACAATATTCACTGTTAAACTTTAATTTGCTACATCAAATTAAATTCTTTGTCTTGAATCCAGAACTGTCTTTATGTTTACTTAATGCTGCTTTTTCTACCCAGAGGTATTTGGCTTACATTAAGAAAAACGATTACATAATTCACCTGGTGCTCCTTTAGTAACTATTTAGGTGCCTGTCAACATGAACACTCTGTACTCAGCTGGCATCTAGGTAAAATAAACCATGAGTCAGAGTCTCTTCTTGCTTACTACGATGCAAATTTGGTATGTATTTGTTGAAATCAGTGAAATTACATTTCTGTAAAAAAAAATCTATAGGAAAACAATTAGTCTGACATTATTCTAGTATTATCAAAGTAATTCTTACACACAGAATTATGTTTTAGAAGTAGAGCTCTTCCATGGTTTCAGACTTTTCAAAGGAATGTCTTAAATAGATCTTTTGTTCAAGACAAAATCTATGCCTTAGTCATTATATGTCTGCACAGAGCATGGTATGTCAGAACTGTGTTCTCACCTGAAACTTTCAATTGCACAATAGGCTTGCCAACAATAGTCTCAATCCAATCTATCAAGAATAGAAGAAAAAAATATTTTATAACCTTTCAGGAGAACCTTGCCATTAGAGAAGTCTCAAAACATCTTGTATCTGAAAATGTTTTCTGCTATTCGGAAACTTTGCAAAAAACTGAACCATTATTTTTGTGGACCTAATTTCAGAGAACAAAAATAACTGTAGCTATTTTTATATGTGTTTTCACAGTTCCATTAGGGGATATTAAGCAACTGGAACTGTTTCATCTTTAACTAAGAAACTGTAAATGTCAATGTTATTTTACAGGTTAGATGGGGAGGGGGGGAAAGAGTTTAGAAAGCAGTTCTAAACTGCCTTGCATTGAAGTAATTTAACTTGATTAATTTCCTCAGCATTAATAATGGAAATAAATGCCTACAGGATCCCAGTAACCTAAACAAGAAAGGCACAAAGAGGATTTTGTCCATCTACAGACATGTGCCAGACCTGATGCCGTTAAGGAAAAAGAGCTCAATTCAATTTTTGAATTTGGTGGCAATTAATTGATACTCAGGAGTACATCTACCTTAGCATTTGTGACAAAGTTGTGGAGGTGTTTGTTTGCTCAAAGTTTACTGTGTGATTACTGTGATACATTTATTAAATGAAAAGGAAGGTGGCCAGGAAGCACAAGTTTGTCTTGCCCTGGATGAACACAGAGAACTATCTGGCATTTTGGGATGGAGAGAAATCCCTTTGCTCTAATTGATCATGAGCGGAAACAACAGCTCTAGAAAACACAGCATTCATTCAGATGGCTCATAGAAGTGTAGGGCATTTCTGAAGCATGAGGTATGAGATTAAAAAAAATTTCCTAGGAACACAGAGTAGACAGGGTAGTTATTAACCAGGAAAGCACCAAAAGATGCCAAATTGCATTGCACAAGCAGAGGGGATGACAAGCCTGGCAAGCAGAGAAGACAGGTAACATGGGACTTCTTTTTAAGCCCCCTATTCAGACTTCTTCAAGGCAGCACATAAGGATTTGCTGTATTTCCAAGTCATTCTATTTTTATTTAGTATGAAATAATTCAAATAAAGCAGAGATTTAGCAACAAAAGCTTTTTCTTTGAAGTCTTTGCTTCAGAAAGAAAAAAAGTAAAAAGGAAGGTCAGATCCAACTTGAGCTTTGCAGAGGTTTCATCACAGTATATATCAGCAAGAGCTTTATGAAGAAAAAAAATAGTATATGGTATAAAATTTAACAATTGTTTAAAACACAGGAGAAATATCTTCATATCTCTGCATCACTACAGACCTCTTTCATATCTAATAACAAATCACAGAGCTTTTTGTTCATTAGGTCTGCATAACATGAAGTAGTGGTTTCCCCATTGCATTAGTTTGCTTTTGTAAGAGTTCGTGGATATTCCAGCAATGGTGTCCTAGTTTAAACCATAAAATGGGCTGGGAAAGAGAGATGTAGTTGAAACTGAAGAGATTGGGTGGGGTTTTAGAAGGGAAACAAAGAAATGTACTGATTAAGAGGCCATAGTCTTTTAAAAGTTATCTTGTCTGTCTAGTGATGATTAAGTTTTGGGCAAATAGCTTCAGGGTCAAAACTTATAAAGTGCAACTTTGCATAGGAAACAGGCTGATTTTACAAATGACTGAGAGAAGCTATTTTAATCAGAAATGGTGTGAATAACATAAATATGACTATTCTCCCAGACTATTCTATGCTATCACATCCCACTTGTTAGTACAGACTGCCAAATTAAGATGTGTTATAATAGAGAGAAAAATAATAAGTCCACGTTAAGTTTTCTTTAAGAAATAAAGTTCCTGACTGCCCCCTGGGAACTTCTTTGTTGCAAGCACTTAGTCGACCATATCTCCCTTTGTGTCCATTGTCCAAATCTTATTATTGTTCACAATTTCTAGTATTGGAGAGCCAAAATTTCCAGTAATGGACAAGTATCACAGGAAAATAAGCATTGCAAATGCATTACCAAAAAGGTTCCCTAAAAGGCTTCCATTCTCAACATCAAACCAGAAACAAGGGATCCTCCTATTTAGTTTGCAGAAAATTTTAGTTCACTCTCAGAAGATTCTGCTTAGAAGCTGCAGGCAAGTGGAAAGCAAGTCATGGGCTCTTGCTGTGCCTCCTTGAGTGTCCGCTCAACCTGCCTCAGCTAACCTTGGCACAGTGGCAAGCAATCAGGTACAGCCACATCTGCTGCCAGACCAGGCTGATCCCGTGGGTCAGAACAGTGGCTCCTGCTCCAAGGGATCTTGTGTTGCTATGTGCCGACAGCGGCAAAGAATAAAGGAGGGTGCTGTTGAGGCTTCCAGCAAGAGTTTATTGGAGGCTCCGGCCAAGCCACCTCACATCCACATGTCTGCCCCAACCCGGCAGAGAAGAGAGGTTGAACATCAACTTTTAAACAGAGGTGGGGAAAGGGGAGAGGACAGGGGACCCACCAATCGGGATAGCCCTGCGAGTAGCCCGAGGCATGAGGGATGTCTCCAGGGGCCAATCTCCCTGAGAGGGAGGGGAACTCCCCTGGCTACAGCCTATCACACGACACCCTTCAGGGAAGCTTCTGGGAGCTGGGAAGGGCGCTGGAGTGACAGGCAAGCAACCAGAGGAGGGGAATAAAGAATGGATACATTAATAAGGGAGGGGAGAATGGGGTACAGTCATGAGTGGGATAATAACGGAGGTGCAAGGATCAAACCATACAAAACATACAAAGGCAAACCAACCAAATTCACACGGCTACAATGGCCAGTAGGAGAAAAGAAAAAAGAAAAAGGAGAAGTTGGAATGAGTATCCTCTGGGAATTGTTTATATTCTTTCAGCTCGGCCATTTTGGGAGTCATTTATAAAGATAATTTTAATGTGCATAATTACCATAGAAGGTGAATATTGGAGGTGTCAGAGACCCTTTTATGTGCTTGCAATGTAATTTTTATTATGGATATGAAAAATGTTATTAANGGATCTTGTGTTGCTATGTGCCGACAGCGGCAAAGAATAAAGGAGGGTGCTGTTGAGGCTTCCAGCAAGAGTTTATTGGAGGCTCCGGCCAAGCCACCTCACATCCACATGTCTGCCCCAACCCGGCAGAGAAGAGAGGTTGAACATCAACTTTTAAACAGAGGTGGGGAAAGGGGAGAGGACAGGGGACCCACCAATCGGGATAGCCCTGCGAGTAGCCCGAGGCATGAGGGATGTCTCCAGGGGCCAATCTCCCTGAGAGGGAGGGGAACTCCCCTGGCTACAGCCTATCACACGACACCCTTCAGGGAAGCTTCTGGGAGCTGGGAAGGGCGCTGGAGTGACAGGCAAGCAACCAGAGGAGGGGAATAAAGAATGGATACATTAATAAGGGAGGGGAGAATGGGGTACAGTCATGAGTGGGATAATAACGGAGGTGCAAGGATCAAACCATACAAAACATACAAAGGCAAACCAACCAAATTCACACGGCTACAATGGCCAGTAGGAGAAAAGAAAAAAGAAAAAGGAGAAGTTGGAATGAGTATCCTCTGGGAATTGTTTATATTCTTTCAGCTCGGCCATTTTGGGAGTCATTTATAAAGATAATTTTAATGTGCATAATTACCATAGAAGGTGAATATTGGAGGTGTCAGAGACCCTTTTATGTGCTTGCAATGTAATTTTTATTATGGATATGAAAAATGTTATTAAAGAAACCTGTCAAGTATGATAACATTTAAACTAGTTTAAAAAAGACACCGAGAGTCATTCACATCAACACTGAACAAAGAACCTGTATTTCATAAGCACTGAACTATGGGGGAGCTCAGCCCCACAGAGAGATGTGTAACAGAGAGACTGATGGAGCCTGCAGCCATCAGGTCTAACTGGATCTTCAAGAAAATACTAATTTCCTCTGCTGAGGCTGTGGAAAATGCCCGGAGTAAGGAAGGAGATATACATGTGGTCTTTTTCCTTTAGGTATTTATGTCTGTGTCTGATACTTATATTTTGGCAAAAGAATATATGTGTCACTACATGTCATAATTTTACATAATCTCCAAAAGGAAAATCATATAGAGAGGCAGTCCTTCTGACAATGGTATTAAACACATAGATTTTGAGTGGACTGAGCTAATCATTCAATGAGAATTGAATAATTCCTCCCATTCAGACTTTCAATGGAGGGAAATGGGATGAATGAAAGGGAATTTCAAGGGCACAGCCTATCCTACGGTCTGTTAAATAAAATGTATCTCAAAGAAATCCTGATAAGAGACTGCACAGCAATTCTTTCAGGAAACTGTTGTTCATTAGGAGTAAAATTTAATTTACTGACAAAGACTCCCTGATGTCTGAGGTTAGGAGCCTTATGAAGCTGAAAAAGATATCATAGGATGTCTAAACTAGAAAGAATATAATCACCAGCATTCCATTTAAGAAATCGAAAGTATTAAATTCTGCCTTCTGTAAACCAAGTATTAATCACCTGTATAAAATACTCTCATTACTGTTCAGCACCACTATTTTAAAGGAACTCATAGACTCATGGACTTTAGTGTATCAATTTCTCCACCAGTCCTTCAAGTACACAATACTATCCCTCATCCAGAGAAAAAAACTAATTCTACCACTTGACATAAACTGATGGCAGAGTCACTTGGAGATTTTGATACAGTTCCATACTGTGACAGTAATATCATCTGCTGCTTAGATTTCTCTTCCATAGATCTTTGGCATAAAACACAACCTAGTTTGTCTCTCTGTAAAGTTCAGAGAATAGCTGAACGTAAACTTCAAAAGTGAAATCCAAACTTGATGTTCCCAGCTGGGTGTTTCAAACACAGGGATTTGAATGATACACTGCTTATCCTGGCTATTGCCAAACCTTTCAATAATTAAATATGCCATTTGAAAAGCAGGGAAAAATATTAACAATCTTTCTTTGCAAAGAACAGTTAAAATTGAGAAGATACTAAATAACAACTGCCTCAACACTTACAGAAAGAATACATAGGGAGGGCAACATTGATAACTTCAAGCCAGAAAAAGGTCTTTGTCATTATTTTTCCTTCATATTGTAATAACAATAAAATCACTGAAAATAGTGTTCACAGGTGCAACATCTTTTAAATAAATCCTACAAATTCTAAATCAAAAAGGTTTTGATTTAGGAAAAGCGAGCACTGCTCCAGAATCTTTAATCTTAGAATTACTCCCATATATCCATGACAGAAAACAGCTCCACATAATTCATGAAGCATATCAGAAGGACTTGGTAAGAATTAATCTTATACACATAAAAAATGGTTGTCCAATAAATGGCTCACAGTCTACAAATCTGGAATTATTTACAGAGATTTTTTTTTTTCCCCTTAAAATTTCCTCATGGGCTAGGTGAACTCACTGAAAGAGAGTTAAGTCAATTATTCACTTAACTCTAGTTTCTCAGACGGCTATTGTTGTTTGGGTAATGAGTGTAATGTTATTGGTCAGGTATAAATAAGAGACTATTTTTCTGAAATTTTCCCAGTGGAAAAGTATATGACAGGTTATTTCATTTGAAGGAGACAGCTCAGAACTATGTTATTTTCTGGAAAATGTTATTACAGAGTAGAATGAAATATCAGTAAAATTATTTGGAAATATAGAATCCCTGAAGCTATATTTTTCAAGCAAACCTTCTGCACTGAACTGAGGCATGTTGCCTAAATCTACCTGTAGATAGTACAAAACATCTGATATGCAAATACTCACAGGTGGCAGATTTTCACATTCTGATTTCCAGAAGATAGAGAAGTAAAATTGCAACATGCTATCTAAAGGAACATACCTTTTTTATAAAGATACGTGTTATTTGTCCAACAAGTAATTTAATGTGTTTGATCAGAATTTTGTAATAGGCATCTACCAGTTTTGTTTATTTGATTTTTATTGTATTATCTAACATGTAAACAGAGCATCTGCATTACTATTCTGTTTATGAGCAGGTTTTGAACTATCTCCATTACCTCTCTTTGGAATACAACATGTAGGGAGATTGTAGCTGGCAAACTGGATTCAATTGGTATTAAGGGAAATCAGAAGATAGTCTGCATCTGCTTATGAAAATTCAGAGCATGGAAGCAATCTAGAATCAGTCAGAAGTAAATTCATGAAGACACAATATAGGTGTCAAATTCTCAGCATTAGTCTGCTTTGCTTTACAGGTTTAACCTAATTTGCATTGTGTTCCTTGGTAATGCAGGTACACCAGACACTGCCTCCTTTAGACGAGGCTTAACCTCGAAATAATTTAGAATGAGAAGCAACAGCTACTTTTTTATCTGCCTGTCAATTTCTTTATCTAGAGAATTCATCTAATTTGGCATAGAGACATCACTGAAAGCTGTCACTCTGTAAAGCAGGATTGTTGGTGCTCAAAGTAAAAAACATTAGAGAACTGATCAATGTTACTTTCCAGACAAATAAATTACAGTTTTTTTTATTGGGAGAATTCTTGGATGAATACATGGGTTATGTAGTAGTCTTCTGAAGGTTACATGATTGCAGGGGAACCAAAATTTTATATATTTACTTTAGTTTTCATAAATGTCTAAGTTCTTGAACAAAAATGAGGAGTCATTATTTCTGAATTTGCTCAACTGTTTACACATTACAGAAAGACTGGACTTACAAGGACTGCTCAAATAATACAGATGTGGCAAATTTCAAAGACTAAATGAAGGCAGTATTTAATTTTCCAGCCTTTAGCTGTCCCTGTACTCAGACTCCAACCCAATGGCAGGAGAATATTCCAATCCAAATCCAGCTGAACCATGTGATATAAAGCATGGTTGAGCAGATCATGCCTTCCTAGTGATATTATTGATTATGTGTTTACTCAGATCATTTAATGAGAAGCCTCTTTTTGTGACAAACTGACATTGCTTCAGCCCTAATGGCTCTGGGATAGAACTAAACAAATTTTCTTAAGAAATTAATTTGTTTCTTCCTATAGAATTGACATAATGGAGTATTCTGACAATAACATAAATGGAAGTAGGAATTGTAAATTAAGAGTCTGGTGCATTTCAAAACTCTCTTAACATATGCATTACTAAATTTTGGTGTTCTCTCTCCTTTTAACTCTTGTGGAACATGGATGTGACAAAACATGAGAATTTTAAATTTTTCTTAAGGCAGTACAGGCAAACTCTGTAGTATGTCTGGAAGTAATGGTTGAATAATTCTATTCCTGTATAAGTTTTACCTTTCAGTGTGCTATCCCAGGCAACATGGTTTCCACACTGTGGTTACTCAATATTTCTGCATTAAATACACAAAAATACACTGACAATGCAAAGATTTTGCCCAGTGTTTGGATGGGTTCCACCACTCTGTCTGCCAACCTACAGCTTCCAGATCGGTGGAGAAAGGGCTGTAGGTTTCAAGTAAGTAACTCAGTGAAAGGCTATGGTACTTACAACACTTCAGCATCTCTGCTTAACACTTTCTTTTTTTCTTTTTTTCTTTCTTTCTTTCTTTCTTTCTTTCTTTCTTTCTTTCTTTCTTTCTTTCTTTCTTTCTTTCTTTCTTTCTTTCTTTCTTCCTNCAGGTGTTATTTTTCAATTATGAAATAATTTTGCATTTTAATAGACCACTTAAGCGTACTTCATAAAAGGGTTATTGTGAGCAGATATGCTGTGAGTCAATGATACCATGCCTGACCTAAAGTACTGTATCATAGGCCTTTAGTTTCTAATGCATGAGGAAATTTAGTTGCCATGGCTATAATTACTGTAATTTTACAGCTATTAATTTTGTCTGTAGTATTAATTTCCATAATCTAGAATTTGAAACAAAAACATGATCTTCACTTTGTTGCTGGCAAGAACAGAATAATTATGAAACTCCTAAATGTCATTTTTTTCTCCCTTTTTTGCCGAATCTCTCCAGATCCTTTCCTTCTTATTTAATTCAAACATCTGTGAAATGGTCAGATGGCAAGAAGATAAAAGCAAATGTGAAGCAACCTTCATCCATGCTGAACAAATAGCACATTATAAACAGGATTTTCAGTTGAAGTTACAGAGCAAATTAAGAAATACCTAAGGCTATAATTTACTAAAAACATGTTTCTTAAATTTCTGACAGTTTCATTTAGCTGACTAATTAAATTGGCTTGTAGGCATTTCAGTAACCCAGTCTTTTAACTGCACTATCATTTGGAAAGAAAGTATAGTGACTTTTCTGTGGAAACATGTTAGCTATTTTCTGCCTCCCCCACTGAATATTTGATTAGTATCAACTAGTCATACTTTATTGTATCAAATGAGAATGTGAGGCCTTAGTTGAAGTAATTTTAAAAATGCACATGCTAACAGTCATATGAGACAAAACATCAAAATACATGTTGCCAAGCAAAGTAAGTTTCGGAATTTCAAATTTTCCTTTAGATTTGTATTTTCTAGGACTAGTAAAAAAATGTAGCATAATAAAAGTCGAGTCAATATTCTCAGTGAAATCAATCCAGTATCACCTAACTGCAATAGCTAACATTCAATACAATCAAACGATATTTTCGTTTTTTTTTTTTTAATTTAAATTGGAAGTTTAAAATATTTAAAAGGCTGCATTAGGTCTATATGGTATATATGGACACTAAGAATTCTGCAAACAAAAGGCTTTCAAATAAGTAAATTGGTTTGAACGAAAATTTAAAAAGAATCCTTTCTGTGTGTATTACCTCACACAAAGAAGCACAAGAAGTGAAATAATTTCTAGAACAGTGAAATTTATTCTTCCTTCCCACTTTTGAGGGTAAATAAAATTGAGAACCTTCATCATTCCACTAAAATCATGACGGTTACTTCCAAACAACTTTGCAAGCATGCAATCCACTGCTACATCAGAAAAATTGTACCATGAAACATCCTAGAATTTTGTAAAAGTATAATACAGATTAAATCTTTGATAATGGCCAAAACATTGATATGTTCTCTTTATTTCTTTAAAAACAGCTTAATATCTTGCCATATAAAAGAGAAAGCACCTGACAAGTCTTAATAATGGTTTTCTTTCACTATAACTGTGGTTTTGCTTTCAGAAAAAAAAAAAAAGACAATGAAAGATAAAATGTTAAGAGCTGCAATTATGTGATTATTTTACAAAACAGTAGTTTTTTATAGGAAATCACTGAAACAGAATTGTTGTATATCCAAGGCAGATCACAACAAACCAGAATAAGAGCAAATTATATTTTTGTATGAGTAAAAAAGGGATAGCTTTGAGGTTTCTCTTCATAAAAAAAAAATACATAAAATACAATAGCAAAAATTTATATTCCCGGATAAGGTAATATTGTGGACTTTGCAGGAAAATACAGAAAACATTTGATATTGGTAGAACTTATCAAATAATCATATGATATACATTTGTGTATCAACTGAGTTAATGAACAGATTCAAGCAAGGTTTCTTTGAAGGATAACTCTTTATAATCCATTAACTAGAATTAAGGAAGGTAAAATGAAACTTTTATTTAGGTATGTCCATGATTATGTTAAAATCATTAGGATTCCATGATTAGTGCTAAAAGCATAGTGCAATTTCTCTTCCCCAGTCCAGAATTTGCCTACACTATCACTACTGTTTTCATAGCCACAACATTTTCAATATTTTGTCATTTAGTGTTATAATACTATTTATTCTCCAGCAGCAGCTCAGTTTCAAGTTTTTCAGTATTCTCTCAGTTTCAAGCCTGCAAGATTGCACATGACATATTTTATTCCTCTTGAGCTGCAGTTCAACATGAAGGGGAAAAAAACTGCTACGATTGCTATTATTGCTGCCACCACAGAAGATCACAAGAGATATAAGGTTTGTTCAGCTTAAGGGAATTGTACAGAAAGCAGATCCAAGTCATCTTTGCTTCTCTCACCTCCAAACTTTTGAGAGCAAACAGTGTAGGTTAAAGTGACTTTCAGGTGTTTGAAATATCATCAGCTAGATACCTAAGGACAGAGAGAACAGAGTATGGCTGCTATGGGACCTGTTGCCTGGGTTAGTGACTTCTCCCTACTCTGCTGTACTTGCCTAAATTACCTCTATGTTCAAATACGAACTTGGTTAGGGTTGTTAGTCTTCTCATGTTATATATTCAATCTGAGTCAAGCTGACTCCACTCTCCTAAAATGACTTATTTAGTGTGGATGATGATCTCATTTTCTAGAGGAAATTAGTCTCTAGCACAGCAACCTTTGAATATTGTATCTCATGTGATTTTCAAAGTATTGGCTTAGACAGGACGCTCCTATAGGCTCATGGTATTCACTAAATCAGATTTGTCTAGAAAGGTTCTTTCGGAACTTCTAATTAGAAGACTGGAAGAACTGAATGACACTAGACTAGACTAGAAGAGTTTAGTTCATCTGGAAGGGACCTTCAACAATCATCTAATTCAATAGCCTGACTACTTCAGGTTGAGCAAAATTTGGGGTATTAAAGGCATTGTCTAACTGCCTGTTAAACAGTGACAGGCATAGGGCATCAACCACCTCTCTCAGAAGCCTGCTCCAGTGTTTGCGAAGAAATGCTTCCCAACTGTGGGATCTAAACCTCCCCTGATGGCTCTATGAATCCTCCCCAGGCATCCCATCACAGGATGTCAGAAAGGAGTCATGAGCACTTCCCTCTCCACTTCCCCTCCTAAGCAAGCTGCAGAGAGCAAAGAGTTCACCTCCTCAGTCTCCACCAACCCAGCTGAATCTGTCATGGGATTGTGTGTCCTCTGAGATTGCCCAATGATTCAATTTGCGTGCAAGCTCATAACTGCCCAATCTTACAGACTTGGGTTTCATTTAGAAAATCCTCTTATCTAAAAGGAGGTTTTGATGGTTGGTTGAGGGGGTTTTGAGGGTAGTTGGGTTTTTGGGGGCTTGATTTGACTAGGAAGCAGCAATTCATTACGTCATTTGCACCAGTTCTGTGATCACTGAGCTAATAAAGATTTCTACTTCCTCAAAATCCTAGAACTGGGAATGCGTAAGCTTCAAAGTCCAGTGCCCACAGGATTTTTAGACATCTGTTTGGAGCCAGTAAGTTTGACAGGATTTCCACCTCATTCCAAGAGATCTAGAGAGTGGTGGGATATGTTAGTGTTGAAGTGTGGGAAATTGTCCATTGCCACATCAGCTACAAAGCTCTGAAACTTAACCATCAAAGGTTTACTCTTTCCATCACTGGGAGCTCTTTTCTCCCCCCAGACATCTACTGGCAGAGCTGTTTACAAGCACACCTTGAAGCAGGCAGTGGAAAGCTCAGCTGGAAGACTTAAAATCATCCTAAATGCCCAGTTATGTAAACATCTGCCATGGAGTTCATTACCACTAAGTGCACAAGGGGACTAAAATAACAGGTCAAAAATGTTAGAAACTTTCAAAGTCCCAAGCAGATCACCCTAGTGAAAATGCAATTAGTATGTAAGAACTTTGAGGAAATTTTATCCA
Source organism: Donacobius atricapilla (assembly GCA_013397315.1). Taxonomy (NCBI): domain Eukaryota; kingdom Metazoa; phylum Chordata; class Aves; order Passeriformes; family Mimidae; genus Donacobius; species Donacobius atricapilla. The sequence continues at coordinate 14,678 of WBMY01001277.1, forward strand.
TATTTGGTTCTATATAATATTCTTATTTCTAGTGTATTAATTCAAACTATAGATCTACAGACTGTAATGATACTGAGAGATTATATATGTCAAAAATATCCAACAAATAGGAGTAAAAATGCAGTTAGGGCTATCATATATAACAACAGTCTTTATTGTGAAAGCCACAAGTAACTGGAAAGAGAGGAAATGCTCTGAGTAAAAACTCACCACACTACCCTTTTCTTACTCTTTTCTCAAAGTTCTTTATTATAGACATAATTCTAGGGCACAGATCTTTGATCTGATCCAGGAGGGTACTTCTTGCACATTGTGTTGAATGTGCAAATTGATACGCGTAGTCTAAAGACAGATGCATCATATCAATATGCATTTGAATGTACAGCATCATTACGATACCTGATTACTAATTTTACTTTATTTAGCTCTGATCATCTGATTGTCTCTTTGCTGTTCTGATTTCTTAAATTTCACACAATCTTTTTCCAGAGATTCTTTACTGATTTTATTACTGTAACTCCTTGTTTTATAATGATTAATGTTAAAGTTTGCCTTAATTCCATCTAGAAGTAGTTTAACTAAACCACAGATCTGAAATAAATAATAAATTCTTAAAAAGCAAAACAAAATTAAACAAAACATGAGGGGGGAAAAAAACCCAAACAAACTAGAAAAAGAAACAGCGCCATGATTTTTTTTTTTTTTTTTAATCAAATCATGACAGGTACAACNCAAAGTAAGAAAAGAAACAGCGCCATGATTGTTTTTTTTTTTTAATCAAATCATGACAGGTACAACCCACTAAAATACCTATGTTGCTATTCACAGGTTTTTTAAATTATTTTTTTCTTTTTTGTGTCATGAATCAAATATTTCAAGCAAACAATGAGAAGTATTGTGTGTCTTTTAGTCTTGAAACTTATTTGAGCAACTAATTGATTAAAACATTTTTAAAAATTATTGACAGTGATATGTTGCCTGCCCTTTGTAAGTTATTTTTCTAGGGCAATGTCTTAAAAATACATTATAAATGAGAGAAAGATCAACACCTTAAGGGCAGGATTTCTACAAAAGATGTCCGAAAATTTTCAGAAAGAATAGTTATAAATAGAAGAACTTAATGTGGTAAGTTATTAATGCCCTGATCTAGTTCGGTCATTTTGGGGGGGAGGTTGCAAAAAAGAAGCACTTTCCTGTTACTGCAACTAGATGCAAAGAAAACAATGATAAAATATAAAGGCATGTAATAAATAAATCCACTGACTTCAACAGTTCCCATCACTATCATCTCTTAAAATATGAGTGTTATTACTGTTTTTTCAGTATAGAATTTCTTCTGCTATGCCCTGCCAAGCTGTTTGCCTCCTCAGCTGTTGAGCCTGGACAACCGAAACAACTTTGAAACAACCTCTTTTAAGATGCCCCAGTTAAGACAAAAGACAGCTAGTACTAGTAGAAACCACACTGTATCCTGTCTTGGTAACAGTATTCATCAACAATTTAAAGAAGGAAAGAACCCACATATGGCTTCTCACACAAAGCAGATGAATCCCAGGGATAATTCTGTTACATAGCTGTTGATCACAATGCTTCATATAAAACACTGAAAGGTATCCAAAAGTTCACTATCTCAGAACTCTGGCAAACACATAGGACAACTGATATATAGGGAAAAGAAGTAGAATGAGCCTTAAGAAAACGCCATTGTCTTAAGGGAGTTTTAAAATCTCCCAGTGATGGAATCTGCATGGGCCCAGAATGTTATTAACCCCACAGAGGTGCCTCACCTCTGAGGATTGCCCTCAGCCTCAGAAATGGCTTATAAAAATAGTGAGACAGCATGATCGGAGGTGTTTGGAAAAGCAAAAGGTTTTAATAAAGATAACAAACCATACAAAACAAGAGTAAAAAGCCATGCAAGGTGCAAGGGAGGACCCTTAGAACTGCTACAACACTCCAAAAATGCCGCAAGGATCTCTGTCCTGTCCTTTAAGTATGTAATGACCAAGGAGGGGCTTTTTGGCATCCTACCCAATAGAAATCCAAGAGATGCCTCTGTGCTGGAACCTGGGCAATTATGGTGAGGAGAGCATCAAAGTTTCTGGTTCTTTGCTTTATAAGTAAGACAAGGCATGAAAAGCAAATCCTTTCCTAACGTGGGAACCCCTATTAGTGTGGGAGCGCACTGCTACATCCCAGAGAAGCTGATTGCATGGAACTGGAATACTGTATGACTTACTCCATGTTAAGCACTAAATGAAATGATGATCACTCTGGCAGAAAAGTTGGTTACTGGGTTTGTGATGCAGGACTTGCTTTTCAATGACGTGTGTCACATCTGCATATACGATTCTGATACTCTCCTGTTTGATCAGATTCTTGCTAGACCTTTGTCTAGCAAACTCTCTCCTTATTTATGGCAGTTTTTGCTCCCATTCTCAGTTTATAAAAGACAAAAGGAACTAATTTCTGACTGTTATTTAAAGTTTGCATTTAGCATATTTAACTTTTTCAAAAAAATCTGTAAACAGAAGCAGAGACATTCATTTTCCGAATATAGGATTATAATACATTGTCGCTGTGCCTCTCAGAGTTCCCACTGTGCCAGCCCGGGCTAACCCTGGCACTGGGCAGCAGCAGGTACAGCNTATACATAGACTTATAATTAATAATACATAAATTTTCACATTTTGTAAAAGTTTATTTACATACACACATATAATTGTATTTATACCCATACAGATACACATACACATGTTGTTTTCACATGAACACGCAAACACTGCATATCTGAGTAAATACTGAGGAGCTGCTTTATCTGTTTGGGGGTTTTTTGGGGTTTTTTAGGAGTCATTTGTAGAATTATAGGTAAAATGTGTCTCTGGAAGTGAGGGTGGCTGATGGAAAGAGGTGAGAGGAGCAGGGAAACTCACCCAACTATGAGTCTGCTCAGGGCAGATACTGAATAGCAGGCCAGGTGAAGGACCTCAGAGTCTTTCAAGTTCTGTTTTAGGTGATTCCATTCCAACGCTGCGGAGACGGATAATGAGAATATCACACCATGAGGGAAACTGCATTTTGAACGTGTATTTTATCTACATAATTGGAAAATGGATATTTTGAAGAAAACTATAATTAAGAGCACTTTATAAAATATATCAAAGAGATGATAGGAAGAATACATACCGTGTACATCTTAAGTGAGTTTGGAAAATTACGATCATTTTAACAGTAAAAAAATCCATGTGAATGCAGCTTTTAATATATTTTACCTGCTGCTTATACTTTTCTAGTTCATTCCAAAAGAATAGCAGTCAGTTGCTAAAGCAGTTCAAAACTCCAAGTGAGCTGTAACTAAATTGGCAATGAAGAATGACTTTGAGTCATTTCCACAAACGTCTGAACCTTCCTTTTAAAATTTAGCCACAAATAGAAGGAGGAAACCAACATAAGGCTTCTGATACAAAGCAGATGAGCCCCAGGGATGTCTGCCACAGAGACTTTGATCACAATGTTTCATATAAAGCACAGAAAAGTTTCCAAAAGTTCATGATCTCAGAACTCTTGCAAAATACATAGAACAGCTGAAAAATAAAAATAAAAAAAATAAAAAAAAAAAAAAGAAATAAAAAAGGAATTGACTACAAATGGTCTGAATAGAGTTAGAAAAGAGTGGGATAGAGAATTCCAGGTCACAAGCCTCCACCCTGGCATTCATCAGTAACCAATACTTTGGGAAACACCCAAGGCACCAGCACTTAGACAGACACTGTCATGGCACAAAAGCCAGTAAAATGGAGCCAATGCTAGTTCAGCTGCATAATCCCTGTAGACTTTGGGACTTTGCATGTTAAAATTCTGTTCCTAAGGTCCTTTCCTGTTGCAAATAAAACCTCTCAAAAGGAGTCCTTGAGGATGTTTCTGAGGAAGTAGTTTATGGCTTGAGCCTTTTGGGGGTAACTAGCTTGTAAGTATATAGAGAGGCAAAAGTATCTAAATATACCTATAAGGAGAGCTTTAAACTAGACTTACTGGGAGGCAACGGTGGGATTTGAAGTAATAGAAAAGAGACAGGGGCTGCTGATACACTAGGCATTAAGAGGGTGATGCCTTAAATATTAGCTTTCATATTTTCCAGATTCTGTACTGCATTAGTGTATAACTCTGAACTTCATATAAAGTGTCAGCAAGTTCTCTTCACAGTTTAGTTAGACAAAACACTTCTTTTCCAGATCAAGGAGAACCAAGGACACATTTACAGTTTCAGGCCCAAAAAGTATAACAGCAAATTGAGGAGAGCAGTCTAGGAGGATGGGAGTTCATAACATGAAGCTGCAATTGAACAATTAAACCCAATATGTAAATGGAGCAAAACTTATAAGTGTGAAAAATCTGTGACTTGTCATGATTCTTGGGTGTAGCTTCAGCCAGGCTCTTGTACTATCCTTTGAAGGACTTTTTAATAAATACCTACTTTATTCCTAATAACACAGTGTTATTCCTTTAACACTGTCTAGCCTCTGTTCTGGGCAGCCTCTGAAGACATCAAGGGGAACACCTGTGATACAGCTCTGTGTTGCATTTTCTCGGCAAGGTTTTCATGGGAAGGGTTTCTACAGGAAGACACCATGAGTTTTCCCCATGTATGAGAGCCAATTCCAGCTGGCTCCAAGAGAGAGTGTTGTGTTTTGGATTCAGTAAAGGAATACGGTTGATAACACAGGGATTTTTTTTACGTAGTCAGGGTCTTGCGCTCTGCCAGTAAGGGAGCACACAAAATGCTGAGAGGGAGTATGGTCAGGGCGGGTGACTAAAACTCTACAAAGTATCATGCCCAGTATCTAAAGTGAGGGAGTCACCTGAAACAGGGACTACTCACCATGTACAGTGGGCGTTTGGCATCAGTCAGCCGGTAGTGAGCAACTGTATTGTGCATCTCCTGTTTTTCTTGGGTTTTCTCTTTTTTTTAAAAACTAGTTGATCATTATCATTTTTGTTATTATTATTATTATTATACTTTGCTTTTTTACAATTATTAAACTGTTTGTGTCTCAACCTACAAGTCCTACTTCTGAGTCTCATCTGCATTCCACTGGGGTCAGAGTGTGAGTGAGTTGTTGTGTAGTGCTGGGCTTAAACCAAGACACACTGGTAACAAAAATTGCTAAATATCATTCAGAGGGAACAACTAAGGAAGGAGAGGTAGAGAAGCTGCCCTGTCTGTAAACCATGAATTGAATACACAAAGCTGCCTTTGAAAAGCAGCAATGGATGGGTTGAGAGTTACATGTAAAAAATTGAAGGCCAAGCTAGCAAAGGAAATCTCGTGGTGGGTGTTTACTGCAGGTTGTGTGACAGAAGGGAGTATGGTGATGTAGCATTCTTATGTCAGGAAGAAACACACTCACAGTCTCTGATCCCATTGGGGGACTTCAGTCATCCTGACATCTACTGACAGCAGCATCCCAAGACATAAGCCATCCGGGAGAGTCTTGAGATATATCAAGGGTATCTTCTTAATTCAGTAATATGGTACTAGAAAAGAAGTACTACTGGACCTAAATCTACCTTCTTTTAGTTGGTAAGACACAACCCTTGTCCTGTCACTACAGGCCTCTGTAGAACGTCTCTCTCCATCTTTCTTATAAAGTCTCTTTAAGGACTTAAATATTGCCATAAGTTCTTTCTTGAGCCTTCTCTTTCCCAGACTGAACAACCCAAATAATTCCATCACCTGAAGTGGGCCTACAAGAAAGTTGGTGAGGGCTTTTTTACAAGGACCTGTAGTGACAGGACAAGGGCCAATGGTTTTAAAAAGGGGCAATAGTTTTAAAAGGAAAAGTACAGTTTTAGACTGAGCATAGGGAAGACATTTTTTACTATGCTATAGTGAGACACTGAAACAGACTACCCAGAGAAGCCGTGGATGCCCCATTACTGGAAATGTTCAAGTTCTGTCTGGCTCAGACTTTGAGCAATCCAGTCTAGTGGAAGGTATTCCTGCCCATGGCAGGGGAGTTGGATGAGCTAATTACACTTCTTCCCAACTCAAACTGCTCTATGCTTCTAAGACTGGCATCTTGCACTGGCTAGCCCTAGTCAACACACTCCATGTCACTTCACACGGAATCAAAAAATGAATCATAGATGAAACATTTTTGAAGTACTAGAAACTGTGTGATAACACCTTCAGCCATAGTATCTGCAAGACCAAGGGGGAAGCAACAATACAGACAACGTGCTTCTGCAGTTGAATTTCACACTGTTAGGGAAGTCTGAATACTATCACTAGTTATTAATCACTCAGAAACACTACTGTGAAGGCAAATAGAGGAATATAGACCAAAATATAAATTAAGATAAACCACAGTATATTAAACAACAGAAACTAACAGTATGTTCCATCAGTAATTTTTAATTGAATTCCCTACAGCTATTTGTTCTTTGATCTAAGCAAAATGATAAAGTCATTGTGATTTTTAATTAAATTGTGTTGGTGTTACAGTAAACTCACATAGAAGACTAAGGCACATTGAATATGTCATTTTTATGCATAAGGATCACTCCTTGTGAACTGCTTTGTGTACAGCTGCACTAAATCACTGTATTGTGTTGCGTAATTTAAGGAATTAGGCTATTCAAATTAGAATTGCAGGAGGGAATGAATTAGTAAATATTTCATCCATGAAAAGTACGCAACTATCAGGCCTACAGCCTGAAAAAATGATATGCATTTTTAAGGACAGAATCCAGACTTTTGCAGTAGATCGTGGTGGGGATAACTAGCCAAAAAATTGATATTTGTAACAGCATATTTCTGTTATTTTCTGTACAAATATAGAAAATGTATTTTTCTGCTATTTATAAATACTAAACGTTTAATCAAAAGACCGGACTAATCTTATTTACATAAAAACAAGGCAACTAAAAAATTTTATTTTAAATTAATTGATATGTCTGTGAGGAGAAAATCTGATTGTAACCAAAGATGGCAATAACCTTTTTTGTCATGGAAACACTAGTTTCCATGACAGTCTTGCATTTAGAATCTCAGATAAAGGATATCTCTGTTCTTCACAAAACTTGGCTAAATATTTGCACCTATTTATGCATGCCTCCTTTATGATACATCCTTGCTAAGATGAATGATGCCACTCACAATTCCACTGGGATGTTCAGAGGTCTTTATAATGTGTCTCTGCACCAGGGTATATCCATCCCTAAAGTAAAAAAAAAAAAAATTGGCAAATATTGAAAAATTTCTTAATATTTTCTTGAGGTAGGTTATTTCTGTGAGTGAGTAGCCTTGTAAAAGGAACTAATGAATAGATAAATTGCTAAACAACAAAAAATATTTAAAATTTGCATAAAAAAATTGCAAGTAAAATTGTATAGAATATTACCAAAATTATAAAGCTTTCTACTTATTTAGAAAAGCAATTGTTTTTTATCACTACATCACTGTGTTTATCACGGAATCATAGGACGGATGAAGTTGGAAAGGGCTGCTGAAGATCATCTTGTCCACACACCCCTGCACATTAAGATCACCTAGAAAATATTGTCCAGGACAAAGTTCAGATGCCTTTTGGATATCCCTAAGGTAAAAGACTTCACAACCACTTTAGGCAACCGGTGCTTGTGCTCAGTCACCCTTCCAATGAAAAAATACTTTCTGACATTCAGATGGAACTTCCTGTGTTTCAGGCATTGTCTCCTGTCCTGCCACTAGGCACCGCTGAAAAGAGCCCGGTGCTGTCTTCTTTGCGGCCCCTCTTTAGGTATTTGGGCACATTGACAATATTTCCCCTGAATCTTCACTTCTCCAGCCTAAGCAGCCCAGCTGTCTCAAAGGTTGAGACAGACAACACGGTCCAGTCCCTTTACCATCTTAGAGTGGAGCAGAGGGGCAGGATCACCTTCCTTGGCCACCATCAACACTTTTCCTATTTCAGGCCAGGATACCATTAGCTATCTTGCCCACAGCAGCACAATGTTGGCTCCTGTTAGTCATGCAGCCCACCTTGGAGAGGTCATCTAATAAAAGGGAGAGTCCACAGACCTTGTCCATGGTTTAGGAAACCTAGATTTAAAAAGCACCTAAACTTTCAGTATTGATGTTTCCTGGTAAGACTAGTTTAGAAGGATATTTTGTTTGCTTTATCTCCTTTGTAATGGTAGGTTCATTCCTAGTCTTTCTGTATGGATATGCTTCTTCATACATAATGTATTTGTTCAATCATCTTTGCATTTTAGTTTACCACGTTTATATTATCTCAAGTTTGAATGTTTTGTTTGATTTCTTTTCATATTAAAACAGTCAAAACCCATTCTTAGCAGCTTTTGAAGATGTGCAAGTTTTTAAACAATTTATCAATTTTTATTGCAATGATTATCAGTGTGATCGAAATTTGTTATCAGCAACTTCTTTATGTACTTGAGCACTTCCTGGCATATTCTGACAGTTCTACAATGGTTCCCATGATTTCCTCTGATCAGTTTTAGCCAGCCTTAGACTTCAGTTGAGCCATCTGGATTTGGGTAATTATTCCCTATTGGAATAGGCTGGTGGCACAAATCTAAACCTGAGTTCCTACTAAATTCTTATTCCTTGCTATGCACCACAAAATTACTAGCAAAATAAGGTCAATAAAAATCTGACTTAGATGTCTCACCCAAATGGGATTAATCATATATTAAGATATTTGTTTATGCATACTTTCTTGTTTTTGTTTTTTTTTTTCTTTTCTTTGTTAGTATTTAGTTTGAGATTTCATTCTTCTGTTCCTTGTGTCTATTATTTTCCATTAACAATGGTAAGTATAAATCAAAAACAGCATAGACAAACTGCAGGTACCTTGAAGTAAGTGAGCAGGAGATACAGAGAGAGACAGATTACATTAAAAAAGCTGCTAACTACTTAAACAAAAAAGGTGTTATTCTTTGGGATTTTGTAGTTGCCTGTTTAAAATTCATTTCAACAAAATTAAACTCCTTCCAAGACACACATAATCTTAATAATGGTTGTAAAACTGGATATAGTACTCTAGAGGTGATCTAATGTGTCAAAAAAATGATCAAGAAAAATAAGCACCTTCCTCAATCTACTTACCACCTATATTTCTGATCAGGTTTCTGTCCATTGGCATCTCCAGGGCCTTTCTGACTGTTTTTCATCCATCAGTCACTGCTTAGGCAATACAAACGGTTAGTCTTTATACCATTAAAAGAGATTAGTTCATTCCTGTCACAGACATCTGCATTTATCCTTGTTTAATTTACTAGCATTCCTTTTGGTCCACTCCTTCAAGTTGTCCATGGAACTTTAAAAAGCTGTAATCAACTATATCCTAGTTTGGTTCATCCACAAATTTTGTGAGGACACAACCACAGATGAACAGAATACACTGAATAGGAAAGGCTCAAGACAGATCCCCAAGAAATTCCCTATAACTGGCCTTTGGGTAGAGTATGATGACCACAACCCTCTGTCCTCAAAACCCTCCAGTCTCTTTGCCCATTTAGTAGGTCAGCTATCCAAACCATAGTGTTCCGGACTGAATCACTGAAACAAAGAATGATAGAATCACCTCGGTTGGAGGGAACCTCAAAGACCACCTAGTTCCAAACCCCCTAGATCAGGCTTATTTAAAGCCACATCCAGCCTGGTCTTGAAAGCTGCCAGGCATGGGGCACCCATAACTTTTATGGGCAGCCTGTTCCAGTGCCTTAAAACCCTCAAATGATTTCTTTTTTCTAATATCTTATCTCAACGTACTCTCTTTCAGTTTGAAGACATTTCCATGTGTCCTTCATTGTAGATTCCATTCAGGTACTGTAAGGTACTACCTTTGTCCTGGTTTAGGGCAAATTTGGGAGGAAACCTCCGAATGGGGCTCCTCTGGAAATGCAAACCCAAACGGCCTCTCCCCCACAGCTGGTCCGGAAAAAATTTCCTTGGAGAAAAGTGGGAAAAGCTATTTATTTAACAAACAAAATGCCCATGAACACACAGGATGAATAATACGAAACAATAAAACCTTTTGTTGAAGTGAGATGGTAAACTGAGAAAAGTCCTTGCCGTGGGTGCACCTCGTCTCTCTCAGTCCCTGATCAATCCCTCCGGCTCTGGAGCAAAATGCCGTCCTGGGCTCCAGAGGGCACAGGTGTGATCTTTCAGTTCTCCTCTGGGTTTTCAGTCTGGAGCAGGTTTAAACAGTCCCAAGAAAAAAAAGGAAAAAAAACAGTTCTCTGCCCTATCTAGTTAAAACTAACTAAAAAGCACAGGAGATCTCTGTCCCGCAGCAGTCCATCCGAGCCTCAGCTGAACAGAGGCCAGGAGAGGAATGCGGAGGGGTTAACATAGTTTTTCAAAACAAACTGTGCACTCTAAGAATCAAACTTAAAGGTGCAGAACACAATATACAGAACAGACAACTGGGGATATAGGCATCATAAAGTCACTCTAGGACAATCTTTCCCCACTCATCTCCACAACCTTTCAGTAATAACCGAAAGCAAACTAGCAGTATCCTCAGACAGCTCTCTCCACATGTTCTGTTTTTCTCATGGTTTAACCCCTAAGCCTCACACAGCTGCTCAGTCACTCACCTGCAGTGGGATGGGAGAGAAAGCCACGGAGTAAACTTGAGTAAACTCATAGGTTTAGATAAAGACATTTTAATAAGTAAAGCAAAAGTCACGCATGCAAGCAAATAAAAATATTTCATTCATTCACCACTTCCTGTGGGCAGGCAGGTGTCCAGCTGTCCCCACGAAAGCAGAGCTCCATTATGAGTAATGATGATTCAGGATGACAAAAGCCATTCCTTCAAATATCTCTCTTTTCCTTCTGCCCTCAGTTTATATGCTGAGCATAATGCCATGTATATGAAATATCCCTTGGTCAGTTGGGGCCAACTCTCCTCTCCCAACTGCTTGTGAGCCTCCAACCTACACTGTGTAAGCACTGCTCATCAGAAATAAAAACATCCCTGTACTATCAACACTCTTTTCGGCACAAGTCCATAACACAGTGCTAGTATGCTAATAAAGCTGCTACTAAAGCTGCTAGTATGAAGAAAAGCAAGTCCACCCCAGCCCAAACCAACATAGCTTTCTATATAAAATTGCTCATTTTGAGTGAGGTCATTTTAAGATTAGTTTGACCCCATACACCAAAAAGATATCTTAGCACAGGGCTATGGGTCTAAGCACACAATAAATGTAAATTATTTTAGAAAATTAAAATTCACAGGGAAAAGAATATATAAAAAATACCTCTACCACCACTCCTAGATGAATTCTTCTTCTACCTTCCACACGCACATCTGTATTGGAGGTGTAGAGGAGTAAGATACTGTGCAGAAGATACTGTTCTGATTTTTAATATAATTCAGTAAAATCAGGCTTTACAAAATTCAAAGAGAAATTAGTTTCTATGCACAGATTTGCCAAAGTGCAGGTGTAGCTTTCATTTAATACTCTTACAGCCATATCAGGTACAATGACATTGCTAAGCTCAGATAAATCTCCCCTGGTGGCTCATTCAGACTAATATTAGCACTGAGAACATAATACAGGTGATTTTATTTCTATTTTATTCTCCTAAAATTAAAACAATCTCAAATAATATCTGTTTATGCAAAAAAAGACTTTTGGTTGGCTTAAATATTAACATGATATATTTATTATATATTTCCTTGACTGCCATTAACTCTACAGATTCCCAATGATAACCTTGAAATTCAGGATTTAATAGATTTTCTTTTTCTTTTACATGCTCCAGGAATTCTTCATTTTAAAATATGCTATATCTCCAAACACATCACAGCCTACACTGATAATAGTTTATAAATAAACATTGTTACTCATTTGCATTTTGCAGTTCCTGTAAAAGATGCATTAGCCTTCATTATTCTCTTCATGAACCTGATAATAATTTCTACATTGTCTTTTTTAATTGCTTTCTGAGTTCACAGCACTTCTTCTACATACTAATCTTACATTTACATTGAATTCTTTATCCTTAAAGATACCAAAGCCCTTCAAAAAATATGAGCTGAATTCTATGCTCTGTTTTATCCAAGCACCCACCAGCTGCAAAGAAATTGAAAATCTCTGAGGATAACTTGAATAAAAGAAAATTGATCACTTCAGCATAAAATACAGAATTAGTTCAAACTGGTAAGAAGTGACTTCCAGTAATTTAATTTGTTTTTCTTCTGTGACTGCTCATTTTTTCATAAACAGGCCTCCCTAGCCAGCTGGAAGTTCACATTAAGGTAAAAGACTGTCATTATCAAAGATTGATTTTTCTTCTAATTTCATGCCAGTTTTCACTGAATTGTTTTGTCTCTGTTCTTATATCATGCTCTGCTTTTTTGCTTACTCTGGGTTTTCCATAACGTGTTAGGGAGATCCAATAATATAACAGTTCCAGGTAATTTCCAATTTACCATATACAGGGTGGATACATCATATCTATTAGTCCATAATATTACAGGTTAGATCCATTATTAGATCCATTAGTTATAATATTACAGATTTTTGCCTGATCAGAGTATTCTAGTATCTTTCACCAAAAATATTAATGTGCTCTCTAACAGTATTTTAAGCAGCATATTACATGTATGTTCTAAGTTTCTATTTTCAGACCCTGATATTTGTGTCCTATGCAACCTAAAAACATGCATGAAAATGAGGATTCTATTACCATTCAAACCTCAGATTTTGGACGATATTTTTTAATAATCAAGTGAATCAAGTCAAATGAAATAAAAATACAAATAAGGAGTTTTTCAATACTATAGAATATACTGAGGAAAGCAAAACAGGCTTTTGTGTTTTCTGGGGATTTTCAGGATACAGATTGCTTAAGGATTTTTGTTGTTAATTTATAAGATTGTTTTATCAAAGGCTTCATCAAATGCTATATTTTATCCTATGTCTAAGAAACAAATAAGCCCTCCTTGCATACATATTTTTGCCTGTGAAGACTAGGTAAATGTTGAAGATAGTCTAATGGAGCCACGTTTTAAAAAAGTGATGGCCAAAAATAAATGGCAAAGATATTTCTAAAAGCAACCTGTTTTTTCAGTAAATATTTTTCACTTAATTTTTGTACTCATTCCAGACTTCTGCTTTTCAACACTAGCAGCTCTATCACGTAACATATATTTTAAAAGGGCTCTATAAAGTAGACATTAATGCCTCCCTGTTTCTTAAAATATTGCAGTGATTTCTCAGTCTTGGTCTGCCAAGAGATTTCTTTACAAACAAGTCACATTGAGCATAAAGACATGGCAAATCAAACAAACAAACAAGTTATTATTCTTCAGAAAGATAACACTCTGATTTGTAAGCATTTTATTCGTTACTTTCAGCAGGAAGGAAACTAACTTAAACACTTTTTAATAATGTGCTTTATAACACACCGAGAACTTGTTTGGTCTGATAACAAAAGATCACAAGCCCCAGATGACGATGCAATTGCAAGTTGAATAATGGCAAAACAAAACTTTTTACCCACAGATCATATAGCTGTGGCAATGGGGGAGGATATTTTTTCCTAATGTAAAAGTTCTAAGAGAAGTAGTGTTTTAATTTCTTAGAGTGTTATCCTTCTTAAAGCTCTTCGTTTGTGAGGTTTCTGAATCTCATTGACCTCCAAGGGCATATAGAACAAACTCCTTGCTTTTTTGCACAGACTTTTTCCTCTCAGTACTGCTGAATCCACAAAACAGGAATCAAAAGAAAATCACAAGACCAAGATGCTCATTCAAGTCTAGATATTCTCAAGGTAGCTCAGTATATCCCCTGTCTTCAGATTTGGGTACCTATCTTGTCTCAGATACATTTATTTTAATTCTAGAAGTCCATTCATTTCAAATATTTTTTCTTAGCAAGAGGAACACCTTACATTGTATATGCTACTCTCCATGTTTTTTTCTTAGATCACTGAATGATTAACTTCTAGTTTCCACAGATGTTTAATAAGTAAGAGTTATGGATGTATAGTGTCAAGGTAGGAGTAAAATAGGCTTTCAGTTGAAAAAAACCAGTATTTGTGTTACTAACTAATGTCTTAGTCATCTCTGGATGTTTTTCTTTGATTTTTCCAGGATGAATTCTTATACCTTTTTTGCATGAGAAATAATTCTGTACTTGAATGTGCAGCTGTTGTTCATCTGGGCAATCTTGTTTCTGATACTCAGGAGAGACCTGCCACAGATCGTCAGCTGTGTAAAGCCTTGAGGGGCCACACATGCCAGAAAGAGAAAATGTAATTGCAATTCATATGGGACTGTGAAGTGCTAGTATAAAAGGTCACAGCACATTGTCATTTATTCCTCAGTAGCTGAAGTCTGGAAGGAGAATCCTCTGTAGAAATGTAGAGATGGTTATACCCTAAAAGAAGAGAAGGATACAAGAGGTCACAGTTATGAGAAGAAGGATCTCAGAGGTGCAGAATGGAAGACTCTGTATGAACTTAATTATTATTCACCATTACTGGAGAGGTCTTAAAAAACCACTGAGAAAAAGAAAAGTCAGTTCAGACACAGATGTGCAAGACATTGTTTAATTTAATGTAGGATCCAAGTAGGATCCAAACTAATTTCTCTATTAAGGGCAGTCCCTACATATTTGTGCTAGGGCAAATGGCCAGTTGAAATTGCACAAGAAACAGTGGGAAACTTCCACTCTACCTCACTTACCTTTTATGATGACAAACCCTTTTATACATCTTTCTTTGTTCCCATTCACCTTTCCAGCACCTTCTTCCACTTCATTCCTGGAGATATTGAAAGCAAACAGCCTAGGAAACGATTAGATTGTCTGCTTTTAACTTTGGGCACTTGTCATTTCCTCTGGACGGAAATGGTAAGGTAAGGTTTCAAGCAACTAAGTTGCATACAGTTAAAATAGACTGGAAATACACATGGATTTCACCTTTTGTAATGTAAAATGAACCCAATTGTTTTTAATGGGTTTAAGAGGATATGTAGAGCACCCTGCCAAAAAAATGGGGAAAGTTTGGAGAGGGCAGGAAAAAACATTAGATTAAGGAAAAGACATTAGACTCTAAAGTTTATCCTAATTTTTTCAGTTGCATATTATCAGCAGTTGGATTCAAATAGATTTTAGAGCATCTGCTTTCTGAAAAAATTATTTTAAATGTGCATGTGTACAGAAGCATTAACTAGAGTTACAGGAATGAGACAATCCTGGCTGGGAGAAAGCAATAAAAAGGTTTGCCTCAATGCAATATTTAAAAGCTGGAACAGGCCATTTCTCCCCTACAAGGCAATTGATTATTGCCCTGTTGCAATCAGAACTTATATTTGCTGTCTTCCTACCTAAGTTTTCAAATGCCAAGATAAATGGAGAATCAGAAACTACAGAAATGTCATTCCCCCTTCTGTTTATACACATCCAGTGTGAAACATTTTAAGTGTCTCCTTTGAAGGTACTATGAAGGTTTTCTTGATACTTTTCAAAACTACTTTTGACTGAGGCTCTGCCATTGCATCCCAAACTTTTATAAAGGTGTCACTAATAAATAAGACCTTTCAAAATTTAAAGGAATATCTAGACTTCTCTGTGTGACTCAGACACTTATAAGTTTGTTTTCACATTTATAAAGGCTAGAACCTCCTTTTTTTGCAAAACAAAACCAAAACCTTACTTACACTTTCATACCAGCTTTTAAGTACTAGTTTTTTCAGGTTTTTTCTTAACCCTATTCTGAATCTGACAATAATATTAATTATCAACAAGAGTAAATGGTTAAAGACATACATATTCCCACATATAACCTCCTTCCACACAGAACTCCAGCATATAACATATCAAAACCACAAGGCTTCTGACACTGTTCGTCACACAGACACAGACACAGACACAGACACACACACAGACACACAGACACACACACACACTCACACAAACACACACACTCACACACACNACAAGGCTTCTGACACTGTTCGTCACACAGACACAGACACAGACACAGACACACACACAGACACACAGACACACACACACACGCACACACACACACACACTCACACACACTTCAGTGAGAAGGCATGAACTGTTTTATTAAGAAGATCTGACTCCATTTCATAGTATTTCTACAAAGGCCGAGGACTGGGGGAGAAGGTTGACATCTCTCCCCATCCCATTGGTCAAGACAACAGTCGATCAACTGTCCATATCTCTAAGAACAGGAATGAAAACTTTCCTTGAATTTGTGAAAACATTGCTTCTGTTTACAACAACCGTACATGAGAAACAACCTAAACCATGAAAACTGTGAAACAGAAGAGAAGGCTGAAAATCAAGGCGACAAGCTTCTGACCTGACAGAAGAAAATATTAAGAAATACAAAGTTGTCTTTGCACGCCAAAACCTATTTCAAATCCTCCTACCTAACTAACTAAATGATTAAATTGATTAAACTACTTCATACTTTTACCGTACCAATACTGAGAGTGTTTGGTGAAAGCAAAACTAATTTACTATGGTGTTGACATAGGACTGCATTAATGTAAGTAGTCAAAGCAGACAGGGCAGTTAGTCACTAAGTGGTGGCAGGGGGAGTCTCTGCTCTAAGGGTTCTTGAAATGGCACGTTCAACCTGACTGGCCCACTGACCACTAGTCTACTGTTTTTATAATCTAGCTGCCCCTAGTTTTACGCATTCCTACCATCAAAAATATAAAACAAGACCATAGTATAGGAACAGGGATATAGCTTAGGCTGATGGAAACCTGAGGACATCTCCAGTTCAACCTCCCTCTAGTTGTCCTGGAAATGAGGTCAGATTAGATTGGCAACATAAGT
This sequence comes from Donacobius atricapilla, assembly GCA_013397315.1. NCBI lineage: Eukaryota > Metazoa > Chordata > Aves > Passeriformes > Mimidae > Donacobius > Donacobius atricapilla. The sequence goes on from WBMY01001277.1 coordinate 31,529, forward strand.
TTTCTGGCCTGATTTGCTCTGCTGCTTAACTGCCCTCTGGATGATCCAGTCTGAGTCTCTTTGGTTTCACCTGCACGGCGCCTCTCAGCCTTTCCCCACACCCTAATGTGAACAGACTGGCTGCTGCCTCCACAATTGCTTGTCAGTGCCAAGGAGCTGCTGTTAGGTTCCCTGAAAGTCACCTCTTTTCTCCAGGCTAAATGGTCCCTAGTCCATAGAAACTCACTATCTTCACAGAGTTGTTGGCCTTCTTTGCTTCCAGGACATACCACAGGCTCCTACTATCTACCACATCCTACAAGCCTGTTACAGAAGAGCGGCTTGTCAGGTGGTGAGTCTCCAGCATGTACAGTTAGTTATAAAGGGATATATTCCTTCCCAGATGTATGAGTTTGCATTTATCTTTGTTGAATATAATCAATTTCATGTCAATCCATTCCTCCAACTTCTCCAGGTCTCTCTGGACAACAGCCATGCCTTCAAGCATATCAGTTGATACCACCTTGTCCAGTGTTTACAGAATACCTTATATGCAAGTGTTCCAAAAATTCCTCCATGTTAACAATCAAGGTGCTTAGTAGGGTCAGTCCCTTTGTTGCCCCACTTGTTACCAGCAACCTGGTAGAGTACAACACATTTCAACTCAATCTGCTGAGCCTAACAATCCAGTGAGTTTTGTACACATCTGGGGTTTTTTTCCATTCAGACTGTCTCATCCTAATTTAGATAGTTTATTGTGGAAGACTGTCAAAAGCCTAGCTGAAGTAAAGGACACTCATTTCTCTCCTGATGATCAAAAGTCTGGTTATGTTTTAACATAAGGAAATCCAATGGGTCAAGCATGTCTTACCCTTGATAAATCAAGGTTAGCAATCACAGGCACAGAAATATTTTTCAGTAAGACCCACTCTTCCTCAATTGAGTCTTTTTGGTAAGGAAATGGAATTGACCTTCCCAGTGGAAATATTACAGCTTCCCCCATGACAGAACCAGTAACCATCTAGAATCGCCCAATGAATCCATATATTTAGGAAAATAAGAGTGGGAAAAGCTCTCTCTGGCCTTTGAAGACAAAAGCTACATACATACACACACACACACACACCCCCCTCCCCAGCATGGTGGCCGGACCAGGGAGGGGAGGCCACGGGGCACTGGCCAAGGCAGGGCCAGGCTGCAGCTGCTAACATCTTGCTGACATGAAGCCCTGCCCTGCCGCCGGCCTGGTCCAAGTCAGGGTCTGCCAGGTCCTGGGAGCAGCTCCGAGCTGGGCTGGGCCGGGCCGCAGCACAGGCTGCTGATTTTCTGCCTGGCCATTTCCTGCCACCGCTGGGTTCCCACAAAACCCCTCAGCATAGCAGCCGGAATCACGCTGCTGAAAGAACCATCTGGGTGCCGCGGGAAATTATGCATCCAAAATCAACACTATGAGCTTCCACGGCCACTGCCTGGCAGAGACCATGTAGACAACAGCAAAAGGCCATTTTCTAATTCAAGGCCCAGATACAATTAACTCTTTCAGTACTGTAAAATTCCATTTAAAAACAGTTAAGCGTCCAAGCACCACTTCTCCCAAATCAGAGAAAAGGAACGGTGAAGGCACACAAAGAGAACAATATAGAGACACTAACGTCAGTGAAGAAAGAGGAGCCAAAGCCCAGATGGGAGGAGAACAAGGAGATGCCTTAGTCCTGGGCTGAAATTCTCTTGTAAAGCTATGGTGAAGATATAATAGATACATCAGACTCTTTATCCCTGTAGCTCATGGAGTGCATTGGGGCCATGCAGCATTCTAACCACAGCCATGAGCAAAGGCACCAGTGCTGAAGCAAGTAGAATTTAAAACAGCTGTGATTTGATAAGAAGCTTAAATAGAGAGAGAGAGAGAGAAAGAGAGATGAGAAACCTTGCCCCCAGGTTAGAAGAAGACCTCTATTTCCCTGATATTTGATGAAGAGAATTTTTGTCTCTATGCTAGAACAGCTCGTCCTTAAAATTCCACCCCAATAAGCTGAGATGACCCATGGTGGTAGTTGTGGGAAGACTACCAAATGTGAGAAGGACTTCACAATTGTAGATTTCCAGGCAGTTACTATTCATGAAAATTAGAACCACGAGAGAATTGTTTCTTGTGGAAAGATCTCCATGGCATGGCAGGAGAGATTCCTCTCCNAGAGTTGAGATCAGGATCAGGAAAACACCACTCCAAGGGAAAAACAGGCTTAACTTAGAAGTACAAAGTGAATCTNGTCCCAGCTTTTATCTCTTTACATTGTCAGTGGGAAAGGAAAGAGGATGTGGGGGGAGGAGAAGTGTTCTGAAGGTTTATTGGGATTCTTTCTTTTTTTTTTTTTTTTAGTTCTGTTAATAAAGTTTTCTTTATACTTTGGAAGTTTTGAGTCAGTTTTTGCTCTTCTCCTATTCTTATGTGCCAGCAGATAATGAGTAAATAGTTTTAGTGGGTGCACTGTCATCTGGCCAGCGCTCAACCCACCACATTAATTAATGCTGTGACTTGGATTGGTGAACCAAAACCACTACACTACCCTAGTAGTTGGTTGACTAGTTTGTACTTTCTCGGTTTTTGATTTTTGGTACTTTTTGATTAGAAGTTGCCAAGGTTTGGAACTGTCCAAATGGTAGGCACCCACATAAGTTGTTTATACACCCACCTGTGCCACAGCTGGGCCGAGGAGAGAAAAATTAATGAAGGGTTCAAGAGTTGAGATCAGGATCAGGAAAACACCACTCCAAGGGAAAAACAGGCTTAACTTAGAAGTACAAAGTGAATCTATTACCACAAAATCAGAGGAGAATAATGAGGAGCAAAATAAGCCCTTAAAAAACCCTTGTTCCTCTAACCCCTTCCTCTTTCCCACCAAAAGCTCAAGGAGACAGGAGCCAGGGGTTTGGACTGTTTATTACCTGAGATCTTCCACTGCTTAGGGAGAGGAGTCCTTCCCCGGTGAGGATGTGGGATCCTTCCCACAGGAGACAGTTCTCCATGAACTTCTTCATAGTGGTTCCAATTTCATGAGCAGCAGCCCTACCAAAACTGCTGCAATGTGAGTCCCTCCCACAGGCACACAGTCTTCCCAAAACTGCTGTGGCATGGGTCACACTTCCACATGATGCAGTCCTCCAAGGACGCTGCTCCAGCCTGGANATAGAGCTTTGATTTTTCATCCTAAATACGTTATTACAGTGGCGTTACCAGACTCTCTCACTGGCCCACCTTTGGCCAGCAGCATGTCCATCTTCAGAGCCATCAGGGATTGGCTCTGCCAGACAAGGATGCTTCAACAGCTTCTCACAGAAGCCAACTCTGTGGCCCCTCCACTACCAAAGATCAGTCCATGTAAAACCAGCACAGAGGTGTTTTTCCCTCAATCATCTCAGACATCCTCCAATTTTAATTTTTATTAAGATGTTAAAGAGCAGCCCTATGAAGATAATCATCAGCTCTCTCAGAAACCTTCAGAGAAGCTTGTCCATGAATATACTTTGGGTCAAGTTCACCCAAATAAACTCTGGCTTGATCTGCATCTCCTTTCTTCTCCTTGAACCTCTTTACCAGTCTTTGCTGGTAAAACTGAGGCTATGAAGGCACCAAGTACCTCTGGTGTATTTGTATCCTTGGTCATTAAATCACTTGCCCCATGGAGAGGCAAAAAGAAAGTGCCCCCCTAAACTGTATGGCCCACTCAAGTGAGTATGAGGATGGAGATTCAATCCAACAACATGACAGTAATTGTCTCCAAAGCACCTCCCACCCCTGAAAAGGATATGACTGGTCTTGCAGTGGGAAGCTGGAAGCTATTTCACCCCCAATAAGTGGGCTAGGGCAGGGGCAGGGTGTCCAGGTATAAATATCAAATGCCAGCATTTTGTGTGGACATCACTAACCACAATGGCATATATAAATATGCCTGTTTTTAATAGTAATACTTATTGTCATCATGTGTAATGATGGTGACAAAAACAAGAAAAAGCAACTTGTTCTTATTTGTTTATATTTGATGAATCATAATAAAGGCACTTGATTTCTGAATACCTTCTGACAATGAGTAAAAAACTTAGAATGTTTTTTGTGGTCAGTATTATTTGCATCTGTATAAAAGTTTTATTTAATGTTTTTTCACAATTAGTTGGCTGGTATGTATAGTACTGCTAACCCGCAATAACTAGACTATAAAAGAACTGCTCACGTGTACAAAGCCTCCTAGCTGCTTACAGAGTGATGGACTACAACCCCTCTGTCACTATGAAATTCCAAGTGACTGTTTTGTGCAAAGGAGTCACACTAGCAGTGACACACTGGTGGGCTGCATATTTTTTACAGCATTGTGTCTTTACTCTTACTCCAAATTACATCTATGCTGTCACAGATGACCTACTTTTTCAAGGGGTTGTGTGTTTTCGTTTCATCTCAAGCATCACTAATATCTTCAAGAAAGCAAAAAAGAGAATTAATTTGTTCTTTGGAAACTAGTTTATAGCTAAACACTCCTATAGGAAGACTATGTGAAGTTTGGTAAAGGGGAGAGCTCCTAAAACTTTTATGAGTCCATAAGAAAATCTCCAGTTTACAGTTAATACCTGTGCTAATTTGGAAAACAGCAGGTCACTAGCAGGCCATAGAAAGCAGACACTTGTATATTAACAAATATCAGGTAGTGATTCTATGCACACAATTATTTTCAAGAATTCGTTACTTATTGGTTTGATTTATCAAATTTCCATCCTCTGATGCTCATCTGTGTCTCCAGAAATTACCATTTAAATACAAGTTAGACTGTTTTGTTTTGTTTTGTTACGGGAATTACCTGCAAATTTGCTCTTTATAATGCTTTTAATTTTGTCTGAAACCTGAGCTTTAATGCTTTAATGCATACGTATTCAGCCCACATTCTAAAACTGGAGTGCTCCCATCTTCTGCGTAAACTTTTGTATCCATTTCATAATGTCTTCATTACTTTATATGTTATTTACTTATGAACCATAGGGCTTCCCTGTTCTAATTTATTAACTGTTGAAAGAATTATGCTAGTGCCAGCTCTGCAAGATTAGGTCGTGTATTTTAACAAATCTCCCTTATAAATTATACCTCCTTGCAGTTCTTATACTAGCTCTGCAGGTTCTGTGATTTTCTTTATAAACGAAGGCCAACCCATTACTCCATTAAAACAATTGTCAAAATTCCTGCCAAATTCAGTGTGAAGAGATTTAAACTCTCATGTCTCAGTTATCAAGTAATAGCTAGCACCTATAGTGATAAAACACCTGCTCTTTATTTTTTTAACCTTGACAACATAAACAGGTTAATGTCAAAGAAAAACCTAATGGCAGTTTAGTTTGATGACACCACCACATCACTTCGATTTATAACTGTCTCAAGATTTCTGGTTTGTTTTTTTTTATTTTGCTCTTTCCAAATATATATTCCAGAAATTAAGAAAATTCAGAAATTAACTTATGGAAGATGGAAGATGAATATTGCACTTCCGTGAAATTCTGCAGTGTTACACAGTTAAAAAGCATGGTACCAGCAATTGTTTTACCCTTTGAGAATTTTTTTTTTGTGTGTGTATTTGGTATTAGTAGTTAAGCAGTGCCTAACACATTATGGCCTAGACCTGCAAAGCTCTAACTACCATAAGGTTTTCAGCATGTTCATCACCAACTGAAATCAATCAAATAT
>WBMY01001279.1:0-25795 GCA_013397315.1 Donacobius atricapilla
TATATATAAACATAATGAAAATAATGCATTGAAACAACAGAATGAGATCCCTGCATCATTTTGAAAACATCTCCTTCTAACAAATGCCACCTGACACAGTACTCCCTGAACTATATCACAGCATTCACCTATAATGTACATGGGAAATTGAAGGCACAGTGGTTCAACTTCAACAGGACTTCTGCGCAGTTTAAAAAAGGAGAAATCTCCTTTTTTAAGGAGATGTATCATATAGATCTCTTTTTATCTTAAGGTACTTTAAGAATAGACAAGAGGAATTCACAAATCCAACCACAAAGAATTCTGCTATCCTTAAAAGTTCATGAATATGCCCTTCACAACAATATCAGCTTAACATAATACTGTCAATTAAGGTCTGAGGCAGACCTTAGGCATTCCAGACCAGAAGTCAAGATAACTATTCTTTATTTCTCCATGTATCTCAATTTTCTCTCTGCAAAAGGAAGAAATAGCTCTTGGTTTACATCACTGACAGTTCATTTATGAGATGTAAGATGTACACATAAAGAAAAATTACTGTGCCACATCAGTACCACCTGCATTCTCAGATTCCTGTCTGCAGCAAACCTGGTTTTGGGAAGAAGATGCCTTATCATAGGCTCATGCTTGAAACAGAGAACCTACTGCAGACACCTTCCTTAAAAGAGAAATTCACCTCAATAAAATTAATAGGGAGGTCAGAACACACTTCCAACAAAGAGTGGGAACAACCTTGGGTTCCTACAGCAGATATGTATATACCATCCCAGGGGATCTGCACAATTTACATGGAGGAAGTCAGTGGAGAGAGAATATACAGAACACAGCAATCATTAGATGCATATACACTAGAACGCAGTTCCACCATACCAATCCCAGCTTCACGTGTGGTCATAACAGAGGTCTATAGCATTGTAACAGATATTTACTGATTACCAGAAAAAAAAATCATTTCACATTTTTACAGGAGTCCCAGCATCCAAGATGACAGGTGGACTGTGCAACACAATAACCAAGTCACAAAACATGTAGCATAAAGTAGAATCAGGTTAGGTATCTGAGCACCAGCAGGCACAGGACTACAGACCACATAGCTCTGGCATGCTTATCACAGCACAAACCTATCCAAACTAGAAGAGAGAGACAGGATAAAGACCCAGGCAAATACTAAATATTAGTGACAAACTGCAACCAAGATTATAGCATCTGCTCGAGCACTATCATTTGATAATTACTGATCACATTTATGGAAGTGAAAGAGGCAATACAACTTGCTTAGCCAAGCCACTGCAGCTGACCAGAATCAACGAGCTACAGTCAATTTTGAAAATGCTTTTCACTATGTATATGCTCCTACCTGTGAATTTGCCCGTTCCTGTGTAGATAGTCTAAGCCTTCCAAAACTTCTTTAAGAATTGTTGCTATTATGGGTTCTTCAAGCACACCATTTTTGTGCTCTCCTCTGTTGACAATATACTTTATTATATCAAGCATTGAACCTGTATTGCAGATCCAGGAGAGGAAAAAAGAATATGCAAAAAGCATCATCATATCAGAATCTTTAGAAAGTTGTATTTTTTTCATTTTTTTCTATGCTACTGCAATTTAAATCTTTGCATTTATGCACAAATTCTTCATGTAACTAGCTCTCAGAATAAAGCACACCACGAATCCATCCAAACAAGACACAGAGCACTGCTTTTTGTCAAAAATACCATAACACCTAATGATCCATTAGAAAATTCTGCCGACAGCTTGCAAAGCAACCACAAATTAAAAATTCAGGAGTAGCCCATATTTAAATAGATATGTACTGCAAAGGTCTTGGTTTATTATCCACTTTAGGTTATGGTTCATGTGTTTATGAGGTAAACATGCAGCCGAAAGATTGGAAGGAGACAAATGCAAACAAATGATAACATTTCCAGTGACACATAGGTTGACAGTGAACTTCAGTTATTATACACTTCAAAGCATTTAATGGAAACATTTTGTTTTTATCCAAGCACTATTTGACAGCTCACAGTAAATTCCTGTCATGAATCACTGGTTTCTCTCATGCTTCCTTTTGCTTGAACTGATCAATTCAACCAAATGCAACAGAGCAAGTGTTATGAGCACTTCCCCTCCCTGTTTTCCAGGATCATGGTGAAGTAGCCTGCTGCCATCAAGACTAACCTTAAACAACATCATGTAACAACCGGGACCCTCACATCTTATTCTGGGGCCTCTCTTTTCCAAACTACAAGCACCTTTTTTCAGCCCCTTTTTTCCTCTTCCAGAACTAAATAAGAATTTTATAACAGTAAATATCATCATAAAAAAAATGCAATTAGTGTTTGGTAGCTTAAGCAATAAAAAGTATGTAATATGTGTAATGCTTGGCCTAGGATGGATCTTGCTTGAATAAGGAATGAGTAATACTCATTATGAAATCAGAAATATATGCAGTTCTATAAAAATACAGAAGATTCTAGAGAAACTCTATAAAAGATCACACTGATAGAATTGACTTAATTCTATTCAGTTTTCCCTACACAGCCTTAACAGAGAACTTTGATAAATTGTTTCAGAATGAAAATTAAATTCTCCTTATATAACTACTGTATTTCAGTAATTCTTAGCCTGTCCTATGAATACAGATGTACAAACTTTGTAAGCTTGCACATTCCTCTTTAACATGCCTACGTCTTGAGGTTCATCCTATGCAGTGTCTACCCCTTTCTGATTAGTTAGTTTAGATCAATGAACTCAAAGGTGGTACATTAGGAAAAAAATCCTGCAATTGCCTTGCAGCTAAACAAGTAAAACGAGTAACTTACCCCCACTTAATAGCTTCATAACCAGCCAAAGTTCATCCTTCACCACAAAAGATGTGTAATAGGTCACCACATTAGGGTGATTGCACTGACTCATTGCTTGAATTTCTTTCTGTAAGAAATACAAAGCCCAACACAACAGAGCAGCAGCTATCAGTTTTGCTAATATTAAGTTTAATTTCCAAAATGAAATACTGTAACAGAACTAAAGTGTGTACAGAGTATGCATCAAGGCATTAAAACATTTCGATTTACCTAAAGATCTGCATGCAAAAAAAACCATTATTGCTAAGAACATGAGGGAAGTCTGGCCACAAGATACAGGCCATACATCACTTTTTTTCTGAGAACAGCAAAGAAATTACTCAAATTCTCAGTTAAGCAATGAAGAATGAGTAGTCTCCAAGAGCAGAAGGTGTGGGTACAGGCTGGACAACAAAATGCAAGGAAAGGTCAAAATCTACTGCATTTTCTGTTCAAAAGGGATAAGAAGAGTAGAATGGGAACAGGTAGGAAAGGAGAAAGGAAGCCATCAAACAAAGGACACAGTGCCACTGGCTCAGCTACTGTGGGATGGACAGGTAGACACCAGAGCCACACAATCAAACAGAAATGGAGAAAAAGCAATATTACAGGCCAAAAGTCATAGGAAACAATTGACTAGAGGAACACACAGTCACCAACAGATGCACAACGTGGCACTACCAAGTAACAGCATCTATGACACGCCACAGCTGTACACATTAAGAATGACTGTCTTGTATCTGTTAATTCAAGCAGAGTTCTTGTTCTATTCACTCTTTCACAGAATTGTTCTGTAACACCTTTCCAGCCACTCTCATTCTTCTGCCACTCCTTTACATAGGAGCATGAGGCCTCTTCTCTGCCAGAGGGTTTGGCCTCACACCAATTTAAGCTGCCACAACCCTACCTTTCCCCTCTCTATCTCCAGCCACAGAGCCCCGATCCATCCCTGGTGCTAGAGGACATGCTCCTGGAGGGTGAGCCAGTCTGGAAGGTAACCCTGCTAACAAAACTCTTCCTCCTCTCCTCCCCCACTGAAATGCAACTGCTTTGAGGTGGACTGTGCTTCTCTCTGACCCAACAGCACTTGTGCAAGTTAGGCACTATGCAGGTCCCACTTAGGTTGATTAAAGCTGCCATAAATGTCGTTTTCAACTTTAAACTTCATTTTAGCAATTGTTTGAAAGAGAGATTTTTTAATTGCAATGCGCTCAGAATTACAGCTGGTTTCTAATAAGAAGTTAATTATATGTATTAAAGACTGGGATTTAATCTCGTGGTGCTTGTAGGTGACTATTAAATGAACCCAGAAATTCTTGGTTTTTTTGGATCAAATTTCAGCTGGTTTTGTTGTCCAAAGTCCTCCTTAGAAAACTTCTGAACCCTGAACCACAGAAGGAAGAATGCCTGGATAATGAATCAATGAGCCTGAATAATAAGAGCAATTTGCAAGATAGCTCCCTGTCATCCTCCAGAAGACAGTAGGTGGAAGACAGAAGACAGACATATGGAGCACATTTTCCTCTCCCAGAAGACATGTCATCTTGAACACAAGTCAAATTACTGCTTCAGGTTCTTAATTCAGCTACCCATTCCAAACCTTAACTGTAACTCTCCCGCTCCTGGTTACTATTTCATTTCTTACACTGTTTTATTATTTTCCTATGCTGGGAATATAACAGTGACTCAAAAAGTCCAGCTGACATCACTGGGCAAAAATGCACCTCATTTATTTTTCTCAGACATTAATACTGCAGAAATGTAACTAATTGACTGAGATAAGCTTCACTATCTTTAACTGAAAAGTGCTTTGAATATTTTACCTCTCTGCATCAACTCATGGGTAACAATTGAGCTATCACAGTAACCATTGCCAAAGACACCTTGTATCTCAGCTTTCATGACTTTTTTTAAAAGAGTCTTTGCAAAATGAAAATAAACAAACAGAAAGCGCCTCATGAGAGATAAGAGATGAAATTTTAGTCAGGAAAGAATTAATTTCAGACTTGCAGTTCTAGAAAACTCCTATCACAAACAGAATAGTAAGCCTCCGCAGACTTCATCTATGTGGCAGTGACCAACGATAGGCACAGGTGAGAAAGAAAAGCATCCACTTAAAACACACTGCCAGGGAAACAGCTTGCAGCAGAACATCCAGGAGAACACGCTGGAGCCTTCTTCACACCTGTGTCACCTTAGACATTCAACAGCAACAAAGAAGTAACAGCAACTCAAATCTCTCCCTCATCCCTCTCTTCTCCCTGCCTTGCACTAGCACAGGCATTTGTGTGCTGCACCAGGTAATATGCCCAGGTTAAAAGATAACCGCTTTCAGCCAGGTTACTGCTGATCCAGTTTCCCTGAGCAGCTGCACAGAAATGTCATTCAGCCTGCGGGCAGGGGGTGACCCGGTTAATGAGCAACGGCGAGGCAGCTCCGCGGGCACGGGCACGGACATGGGCATGGACACGGACACGGGCAAGGACACGGGCAAGGACACGGGCACGGACACGGGCACGGACACGGGCACGGACACGGGCACGGGCACCAGCCAGCGGCTGCTCCAGGTGCCCTGCCTCCCGGACAGGCCCGGCACGAGCGCTAGCTGCAGAAAATCTTCTCCATAAACAACACTTCCACAGAACAGTCTGTGGTGGGTGTAGGTTTTGATTGTTTAAAAAAACTGGAGGTAAAGGAATGGGGAAGATACCCAGCCAGGACAGCACTAAGGACAGGACTTTTTCCCTGGCTTAGGGGTTAAGTTACACTTCTGTTACAATAGTGAGAACACAGGACATTGCAGGAAACAGAGTATCAAATTTCAGGAGTTTGGCAGTTTGTGTAACCTCAGTAATATTTTAACTCCCTCCCACATCGTCTTTCTATTTTAATTGACACAGGCCCAAATCCTAAATCTGCTTACATGGGCACCAGCCTTGATGCATTTCCACTTCTCTGAAGGCCACACAGCTGGGAATTTGCAAAGGGTGCCTGTGCAGAGCACTCACGAGCACTCTGCACCAGCATTTTAAAAAACAGCATGTTCAGAGAGCAGACAGTTTTAGAACATCCCTGCACCAATAAAAACTGTTTCATCAGAAAAATAAGTGATTAAAAACTGATTAGACTCAAAATTTTTAGACTCAAATTCTGCCAAAAACACAAGAACATTCTAAGTACTATCAACTGAAATTAAAATGTTAGTACAGTTGTAACAAGTTTTGAAGGTCAATTATGCCTTTTTCCAGAAAAAGTCTCTGTTTCTCAAAGTTTAAAGTTTCCCTAATAGAACTGAGTCATAAGTGTACTGAACCTCACAAAAAAAAGTTAATTATGTATGTGTACACATGCACATATGCCTACACGCTTCTTTAAGTCTCCTAACCAGGAACCAGGAAAACCAGAATTCACATTCAAATCAAACCAGATCAACAAATAAAAGAAACAAAAAATATAAGCACAGAAAAGCACAAATTGACTTATGTTATACAATAAAAAAGATGGTATGGACAGTTGTTTTTGTACCAAAAGAAAGCAATATAGGACTAAAAATTCAAGACCTACTGCCTCATTTGACAGACAGTGGAGACATGTCAACAGTAAAGACACTCAAGTGTTTGGCAAGGTAACTTTTTACAAGCTTCTAACTAACTGCAGTGGTTTCTCCAGACCACAAGAATTTCTCTTGCAGATTTCTGGCAGTTTTATCTGGTTTTGCTTGTTTGTTTATAACATTTTAATTCTTCATTCCCAGTATTAGTTCAAATTCTAATCAAAAAGATCCAATTCTGACCCTTTTATCTTACAATTATTAGTATTTATCTTTTCTTAGAAATGTTCTTTGGGGACTGTAGCTGTTAATACATCATGCACAACATCTCACCTTGGGCTTAAAGACAGTTCAGAATTTATCTTTTGAGTTTTCAGTTGACAGAGTTCTCACTACCTCAGAAGTAACTTCCACTACCACAATCCTCGTAAAAAGCTCAACAATGTCGCATACAAGCTGTCACATAAACTGAAGGCGAATGCCATCAATCACCAGAGGAAGAGCATTTTGGGTCCTCCACTGTAAAAAAGCCATTTTATCTGAAGAAACTGGACGGACCATACCCTCTGTATCAAATTCAAGAAATCTTTTGCACTGGCAATTCCCTGCTGAGGAGATCATTTCCTTCAGAGGCAGGAATTTCTGCATTAGAAAAAGCCCACAGTCTCTAGGCTGTAGTATAACCTGTGGAACAGAAGAGAGTGTTCTCACTTTTAGAATGGTTTTATGTCCTTCAAATCTTGTTATGCTGCCTATATATAAACACACATTAGTCTTATAAGCACCTATCTAGGAGCATTAGAAAGCCATAGGTCTTGAGTTTCAATAGTTCTTTGTGACTTTGTCTGGATTGCCTTAACCAGTGCAGAGGAAAAACTCTTGCAGTTCCTTTACAAATGGCTTCTTACAGATCCCTTTCTTCTCTGATCAGTGGCCCAAACAAATAATATTCTTCACACATTCTTGTTATGGCCTATCTGATAAATGTGCATTACTAGCTTTAACAAGAGTTTCCTTGTGTAGATGGCAGTGTAGCCATTCCTCCTTTTCTCCTTAGACGTTATTACAAAATGATCCAACATGTTTTGATGCTTTAGACATTTTAAGGAGACCTACTAAAATTTTTCTTCATATTTTTAATCAGTGTTTAAGCAAGGGAAAACCTATCTTTCCTCAGAATTAAGAATGACAGACAACCAGACAGTAATCTCTTAAAAACCAAGCTTCCAGAAAACAAGAGTTTCGAGTCTTCCCACAGTTATCCCAAGCTGATTATCCCAAGATTCAAGTTTGCATATCTTGTTTTTGTGACGTGAGAAAATATACATTTAAAAATTATATCTTTAGGGAATGATGTAATTCTTTCAGGTTATTTTCAAATCCTTCTCTCATATCCTGCATAAAATTCTACCCTCACTCTTGGTACCAAGCTAAAAGCAAAGTAAAAACAGAAGGTGAATCTCCATGTTACATATTGCCCCCTTATTTACTTACAAGTAATTCATCCATACTGGTTTGGCATTTTTCTAAGTTGATCCTCTTTATTGCTACACGTTCTTGCCTGGGTTTGCAGAGCGCTGCCTGGACAACTGCTGTAGCACCGCTACCTGAAAAAGGGCAGAAAAGGAATAGTCTTAAGATGAGTTAAACCAGTGACCAGCATGAGAAGCCCATACTGACAAAGAACTTCAAACCTGCTGTTTATCCCATTTCAGTGCTTTCCCCACATGCAGACCTTTCCACTAGCAAGACACCTTTCACACTTCTCAGATGGAAGAGAAAAACCTGAAAGTTTCTTTTCCATATGCCACAAAAATTCTGAAGTCAACAACTTAAAATGATGTGCTCACTTATCAAGACATAAGCACCACCTCAACATATTTCATAGTTTGGGAACCATTACACTTCTGTCTTTGAATTCACCTGTTTTAATCAAGAACATGACCTGCACAGTTGATACATGGAGGGGTGGGTACTGTGCCTTATCAAATATTATTTCCTACTGTTCTTAGGTCAGTCCTTGTTTAATCAGGTTTTTTGTTTCCCTATCCAATGAACAGAAAAAGAAAAAAAAACCAAAAAATAGTAAACTGTAGATGTCAAACCGTTTACAGTTCCACCAGTGCTCCTGCTCATTCATCATGACTGGAGTAACACTCTACAAGGAGCACGCTGATCCTTGTGAAGAGCCCAAGAGGCACATGCATCGCACCAACAGTGAGAAGATGCAGGTTACCAAATGGCCCAGCAGAGAAGGTCACTCATGTTTACTTGGCATGCAAATCACATATGGTCACACAACTACACTGACAACAAAGCCCAGAAGAATTAGACAAATGTGGGGGGAAAGGAATAGAATAATTTTGTCTAGTATGCTTTATTTGTGAACCACAGGAGTAAAACTTATTGTTGCTTCTTTTATCAGGCACCCACCAGCATTGCCCCAGGCAGTATTGCCTCACTAAATTAAAGAAATGATTGCAAGTAATATTCAGAAGTTTTGCTCAAGTTGCACATCTAGCTGCCACATCAAATATAGCAACATGTGCTTCCTCAAATAATTACATGGTGCTCATCCCTGCAGAAATCTAAAAGCTCCCAACAAGTTTCTACCTGTAATTCTAAATATTGAAATACAAATTATGGATTTCTGGTAAGTCATTTCAGCAGCATGTTCTATTGGCCTGCTTATAAACTATGTTCTATTTATTTGGCATGTCCTAGATGAATACAAATTGTGAACAAAAAGCCTTTTGTTGTCAAGCTCTACAAACGTGGATTCAGTTACCAGCCGACTTAAGAACAATTGAGAGCTTTTCCCTCTGCACATCTGAAAACAGCACCAACAATACTTCATGACTGAAAGTTATTGTACATGTTTTAATTGCTATTTGCTTAGCTATTTTCATGTTTTGTTGGTTCACATGATGTTTTCACTAAGATCACAAAGCTTTTTAACTGTGTATGAATTTTGTGTCAAAATTCTGAGCTCATCTTTAAAAAAAACTCTCAACAGGACTAACTAGTCATGTTTCTGCAGGATGTGGTCACAGACAAATATTGACATGTCCTGTTCTGTCTGCTTACAGAACAAAGCCTTTAAAATTCCAATAATGTAGGTAATAAAAGAATTAAGAGATTTTAAAAATTAAATAAGACATACCAAGGAAGAAACCACCAAGTCAGCAAAATTCAGCTAAGGTAAGATTCATCTATACCACTTAAATGAATCTGTCATTCAGTAGACATCAAGACACAAATCCTCTCATTACTTTGACAACACAAATGTACATTGAAACAGAAGAAAGAATATTTTTGGCTATTAAGTATAAAGGAAAATGACCAAGATTTTCTTTATGTATCTTTTTCATTTAGGCCAGTAGTTTTATCTACTTGTAGAAAACAACCAAGTTCTTTGCTTTTAAAATAGATTTGTATACAAAGGCCTCAAAAAAGATAAACAGAATAAGCACACAGAGAATTTATTCACTCAGTGCCAGGATAAAATCTTGACTATTTCCTCAAGTTAAATGACAGCAAGTAACATCTCAAAACATTTTGAAAAAATTAAACTAAAAAAAATAATTTTTTTCTGTGTTTTCTTCTCAGACAGAGATGACTTGCAATGGGATGTTCTTCACCACATTACTAAGATGTGCTGACAATGCAAAAAGCTTTTTAGGTTCAGAATAAAGCCAGTATACCCAGTTTCTTCTTTCTCCTGCTTTTCTAGTTCTCTACACAATACACTAGTTTGAGAGTAAAATCAATTGTACAAACTTTATTCTCGGTTGGACCTATGTACATATAAAATCTGTTTGAAAAAGCAGTTTCACATACTGAAGTACAGCCAGACACTGAGTAGCTATATGCCTCCTTCCTCTTAAAGATGTTCTCCACTTCTCTGGCTCACAAGGTGAACAACCAGGGATAAAGATAAGGAAAACCTGCAGCTTTCATACCTGGTCAGAGGACTCCTTTTGTCTCATCTACGAAACAAGTAGAAGTGTGAAGTGTTCCAGAGGAGCAGCTATTAGAGACCAGACTACCCAGGTAAGCATTTCAGATGAGAGGTAACGGACAACAGAAGCAATGCACTATCATGCAGTGAAACTGAATTGTCACAGGCAACCATTTAGCATAACAAATTAGGGTCACAGAAAATGATTGCACAGAATAGATTACAGTCAACCATTCCTTGTCAGAAGGGAGGGCTTCTTCTGGTACATTCAGCCTTGCAGGTCTTCCAAAACCCTCAAAGCAGAGAATACAAACTACACCATAACCAAAACACAGACTGGTTTAACACCCAGTCTCTGTTTAGGAAACTGATACAGTATAATGAAAGCTCAGTTTGCATAAACTACCAAGCCTTTACATCCGTTGTCTCCTGCAGAACAAAACAAAAGGATTACCCATGGTTCGACTCAAAAAAACCCCCTCAGCTTTGTAAGAACAATGGGGTTTTTCCACTATTGGAAGAGTCATTCTGCCACAGACAAGTTCTCTTTGCCAATTTCCAAAGTTAGCAGCGAAATAATGCAATTTCAGATCACATCAAGATGCCTACTACTCCCATTTCACAACAGACAACAGGTCAGTCTCGTCCTGGTGTTTCTGCTGCCATCCTCTCTAGTGTAAGCATGCCCTTACAGCCAACCTGTCCCTTCATGCTACAAACCATGCACTCCCTACCATCCTGCCCTTGATGCAACACAGCCATTAGAATTGCTTTTAACCATCTGGGTTCACACAACAGAAACCTTCTCAAGAGCTACTACATATGGCCACACTTCAGCTCTTCTGAGTGGATGCAATCTAAAAGCAATTTTCTGCACTCCACTTTGCACATACTTCACAGAAAACATATAAAAAGTCCACAAATATTCACCTGGGACTTAAGCTTACCTGAACAAGTTCCTTCAAGTTGTTCTAAATCCGACATAAAGGTATTTTTTCCTCTCTCCTGTTTTTTTTTAAAACATTAATTTAACCCTTGCAGAACCTGACTTGGAAAAGAGAAGGAGGATATTTGAACAACTGTGATCAGCAAATAACATTAACATTTTAGTTTTAACTACTCTCCACTAGTCAAGTCTCAAAAAGACAGACAGTGAGGTGAGATGGTTATTACTGGCATATTGCACATGCCCACATCCTTCATACAAGGATGTGACACTTCACTTATTCCATTATTGATAAAGGTCTGAGACTTTCCACTAATCACAGCACAGTAACTGTATTTGAAATCAATCACAAGCATTTCTTTCCCATTTTCTTCTCCTCCTTAAAAACAAAAGTCAGTAACCTCATTAGCCCATAATGATTCATCAAGTCTCTCTTTTAGTGGCTCAGTGTTAGTCTCTACAATATTTCAGCACAAAACCTTTTGAAGATTTCTGCAGTTTATGTCAGTTTAGCAAAAGAGACCATCCCAAACACTACAATGGTTCCAATTTCTGAAGAGGAGGATGAAAATTGTCCATAATGGGAACATTTCTTGTTGACTAGGTATCTGAGGGTTAGAGAGCAGTTGCAATTGGAAAAGACTAAATATCTCAGAACCTATAAAGTCTTACATATCAACTTATACCACCTGCATTTTTATACGCTGCTTCTGCTCCCCCAACACAGAGAAACTTCCTATTAAATGTAGCTGATCAGTGGACACAAATTTTAAACCAGTCTCCAATCCGAGACTAAATTGTAACTATCTGTAAATAGCCAGTAGTAAATATAATAAAATCTATGAAAATAGATGAAGCAGCAATATAAGTATTTCTATTTCATCTCCCACAACATCCCAGCACTAAAGAAGAGTCCCCTAGGTAATTCTTAAATGTAACTCCTACACAGTCTTTTACATGGAGCAGAATGCATTTGTGCACAAAGACTGTGCACAAACCTAGATTAGTTTCTACTCATGAATACATGTGGAGGTTTTTTTATGCAACATACAAAGCATACCTGTACTTAAACACAACTTTGGAAAGCTAGGTTGTTTGTGCTGTGTGCTGCATGCAACATTGTGTAGCATATTTCCAGCATTACTAAATGTGTTATGAACCAATCAGCCCTTCAAAATATTCCATACCAGCACCGGGCCGAACTAGTCTCTTCAGTTTCAAAAGAACTAATTCTGTTGGTGGTAATGCAATACTTTTGGTTAACAAGGAACAAAGAATGCTTAATTCCTTTCGGTTTCTAGATTTTACCCCACAATACTCCAGACAACTTTCAATATTACTCACTTTCTTTCATATTATTTCCACTGATTAAAATAAGTTATAAATCAGCTAAGTAAAGCTCACTTACACCTCCATACTGAACTCTAGATCCTTCTGAACTTAGCTTCTTGATAGAAAATGAGCCATTATTTCCCTTTACCTCTTCACATGACAAATACTTGAGCTCTTAAGAACCTCACAATAATCATGTAAATACAATTTACTAACAATTCCTGCCCACTTTGTGTTCTGAATTCATGCTGAAATCAAATCTCTCTCCTTATAGCTCACTTGGATATTACTTTGCTTATCCTCGCAATTATGACATAATTCACTAAAATACACTGTTACATGAAATCAATGCCCACACAAAGAATTGGTACTTCTGCAGTTTCAGCATTCAACAATTAATCTCTTTAATTTCTCAATGAATTTTTTTTGCAGTTGGACATTTAAAAACATCACTATTATGGCTACAGAACCACTGGGTTACTCAATTGTTGTATTTACCTTCTTGTGGGAAATCAGCTTACACAAAATCTGAGATCCAGCTTATATCATGCTAATTTTTAAAAGCCCATTGCATAAACAATCTAGATAAACCTCTCCAAATACACTATACAGATATTTCTGTGATTGCTGTGAAGTCATAAATAGCCTAAATGTTGATGTCAAAATGATTATGCAGTATAGAAAATTTCAATGCAAGTGTTAAGACAACCTGTGCTATGGCTAAGATAAAGCAAGCTTCAGCATTAACCTGATAACAAATTCTCCATACAGAAGGAAAAAGGCAGAGGGAATCACAATCAGCAATAAACCCTCACATTTATGAAAAACAGCCACAGGAGGGAAGGACCCAGCTTTCTGAGCTATTCTCTTTATTTTCTCAATAAAATAGCAAAAGAACTGGTTATAACAGACATTTTGCCTAGATAAATTACAGAAAATATTTTGAGCTTTGCTATGATATAGCTCCAGTCATATCTGTAGAACAGAATAAAATTTTCTGCCAAAAGCATGTGAAAATAAAACTACTTTCCTGAATACAGAGGGCTCTAGCATCAGAGTATAGCAAATAAGTGTCGATCACAAACTAATTATTCAGGAAATAAAACAAATTGGATCTCTACAAGAAAGTAGAGAAGCTCTACCAATTATCTGGAAAATACAAGTTTTACTTCCCTCCATCAGGGAGCTCAGACACACTATATTGCAGGATATCTTCTGAAACATCTTTCTTACCTGAAGAATAATCAGCTATCATCACCAGCCATGGCTAAAAGAATTTTAAGAGTTCTACTCTCACGGATAAAGGTATTTAAGACATCTGTGGTTAGAAAGTGAAATCAGATATATTTAGATCTGACATAGGCTTATTTAATAGTGACTGTGTGCAGCTTTAAAATTAAGAATCAGCCTAAGTGATGGCTTTTTGCTTTGAGACACTTTCTTGTTAAGGAGACTTCTGCCTAGAGCCATACAGAGCTCAGCACTTGTCGGCTTGATACAATGCCATCAACATACTAAGATTACACTGAAGAGTCCAAGGATGACCATTAACTATGTCTGAGGCGTTCAAGTAAACCCGTCATGGAAACATCAACATCATAGCTGGTAGGAAAACCTAAACAAAAGCAGTCCACTTTCAATAGGTGTTATTTTCTCGCTGGCTTGTCCTTTAAAATAGCTGAGTCATCTTAATCAAGTTGAAAGGTAACTGTCTAGGGAAACCCCCTATTATAAACATTACTTAAGATTAAATTCCTTTTGCTCTGCTCCACACCTCAAATATCTCCAACAGAAGTGTTATTTCTAGGTGAGAAATGTCTATATAAAAACTCCACAGTCACCACTATTTGAGACTTTAGAGTTACCAGAACTGGAATTTGCCTTGTGGAAATGCCAGGATAAGACTGGTGTGACCCACAGGCCCTGCTCTAGACCCCATGTAATGTGCTTAGCATTTTAACTAGCACCACTTTATAAGGCAAGCAGGTATTCTCTGTGACTGAGCAGGTCACATATGCATTCCTTTCCCCCTTATTCTCAGGCACTGAAGGTCCTGTGAACCAAGTAGACAAACCAAATGGATTTCTCCTTCCTCTACCTACCAGCTTCAAGATTCCTGGGAATCACAGCAATCACTCCCTTCTGTACCAGCACAGAACATCCCACACCCCAGAGCTGGTGATGAACCTGTCACTGGGAAGTATAACAGCATAGGGAATACTAGAACTGCCCATAACATCAAGCGCTAACAAGTCCTGAGCAAGGAAGTTGGAGTCAAGCTGCTGGTGGACAGTGAAACCCATGACCCTTGAGGCCAGAGATGCTTCCATCGCCGTCTGTTACCTCTGAGGACTGATTCATATCTTTCATAGCATCTTCCAGTTTAGATTATGATTGTTATATTGATACATCAAACAATATATTGGGTTTTGACCCAATCTGCAGAGGGTTCCAGTGACTGGGAATAGTAAGTTAAGCTGTATTATAAATTCTGTATTACTTAGTTGATAAGAAATCCTAAGTTAGGATGTAATCAACAAGAAATCTTCAGTTGTCGTATTGTAAGTTCTCTATTATGCTACTTACAAATTGTTCTAAAGAGATTCTGTTTGTAGAAATCCTGTGCCGCTCTAATAACAATTCCTGTATTATAGTAAACATAGTATCTTGTTAAGAAAATAAAGCTTAAATTTTAATTACATTATGGTGCCATCATCATTCTGCCAAGGATCTCTGAAAGAACCTCTCTGTTGCCTTAGTAGTAAGCTTGATTATCAGATTCTCTGGAGAAAATAGATCTTATTCTCTGGTGCAGAGTTTGCATTTCATGCACCGCAAAATTATTCTGCTTACAAATGTTAAAAAAGAAGGGTATGGAGAGAACAACCAACACAGAGAAATAACTTAATAAATTCAGCTGAACCTAAACCAAACAAGTAAATTAGCTAAAAAATATTTAGTTCTGACCCCCAAAACCATTAAATCTCTCATAAAATATGATACTTAAAGCATACATTAATGGGCATCAAATGTGAAATGCAAATAAAGTATCTCTGCTCCATTTTGCAGAACTTGTGCTTTCCTCAGAAATTCCATGGCTTGCTTTTTTTTTTTTTTTTTGGGGGGGGGGGGGGGTGTTGAGGTATCTTAGAAGCACTTTATACACCTGGTCTGCTTACACTCCCTTTACTATCATGTTTCCAAAGTTGTGATGATGAAGTAACATAGCATTTTAAGAGCTTAATGAAGTAAAGAGTATGAAACTGAACTGAGCAGTGAAAAGTTAAGTTCTATACCTAGAATGATCTCTCCTCTCAATCACATTATTTTCCATATGAGCTGCCATATTAAGAAGAAAAAAGTGAAACATGTTTTGTGTAAGGGCAAAATAAACTATGCTCTGTATCAATATTAAATTTCCTACAATTTGCAGAAGTTGCAGAGCAAGAATTAGGAATTCAATACCAACAAGCAACATGTACCACATCAGACAGCAAAGCAGGTGTTTAGCTGTACTCACCTAATGAATACCTAAAATGCCTTCACTTTCATATCAACATATAATGGTAATTTGTGAATTCACCAAACTTAAGGACTAGAAAATACATACACCATTGAACAATGAGTAACACTACACGTCACAGTTCATTATTTGACGAGATTTGAAGGAATACTTTTCTTTGGATATAATGAAAAATAACTAGCTGTTAAACTAGCTCAAAGGAGGGGGAAGAAGAGCTCTGAGGCACGAGGCCTTCACCAATTGTGGACAAACTGGAGAAACTGAGGAAATTTTTTTTTTTACAAAAATGTTGTTTTGCGATCAGATTTACTCTGGCTTCCTTCAAAATGAAGAAGAATCCAACTTCACTCACACTTCAAATTGTTTAGGGAAGTAGAAACAAAAAGTGGCAGCCAAAGACCTCGCAGCGGGCCCCTTGGCAGGGCCGCCCAGCACGCCGCAGGCAGGAGGCAGCTCCTGACGTACACACCATGCTGGGGCTGCCATGGCATAAGGACAAATGCGGATGTGCAGTACTCCGCATGAATGTCTCCAACAAATCCGTATTCATTCCACATTCTCCCAACAAAAAGCAAGAAAAAGTGCAAAGGATACAACTTGATTAAGAATTTATGGATTTGATCTGCCATGTTATTATCCATTCATCCTCACATGAAGAGAAACATGGATTCTGATAATTTCATTCTCCCTGTTGTTTCATCATCAACATAGAAACAATTATTCAATATGCATACAACTCTTAAAATCTGCAAGGCAAAACCCACGCTGAAAATGTCTCTGTATAACTATGGGCGAACTTGGTATATGGTATTCACTTTGGAACCAAAAGTTCCCTTACCAGGGTACCATCACAACTCCACAGAACTCCCTTATAAAAATAGGGCAAACTGAAAATTTGCTATGCTGAGTCAGATCTCCTGCCTAGAGAAAAGCTGCTAATAAAGAATTACTATTCATTTCTGAAGCAGCGCTATAAACAAATTCTGGTGTTGACTTAGTCGGCATATTTTATTGTTTCTCATTTAGTTTGAAAGTAAACACTTGGAACAATTCTAACACCATGAACGCAGTATTTTCTAAGTATTCCGGATGTTACCACATAGTGCATCATTCTCTTCCGAGAATGAACAACAGCAATCTACCAAAACAAAGGCATTATTGCTACTGTAGATCTCTAATTAATACAGCAGTGTTGAGCTACAAATCATCTTCAGCTAGCTCACCCCAGCAAAATGTGCCTCCTAGAATTTGAGTCTTCTGTGACCACACACTATAGGCAGAAAACTTACTTATTTCTTATACATTGCTTCTCATGAAACAATGGAAGAGTCGGAGCAATATAAATACTATCATATAATTAAATTTTCATTAAGTGATTCTAATCTAATTCTAATGAAGTTCCTATTATTAGTCAGAAGTGGCTTAGAGTCTGGAAGCACAAGACACTAAGAGGAATAAGCTTAAATTCAGTCCCTGTAACAAAAAATCTTCAAAGCAAAAAGGTGAGAAGGAAAAAGCAACTTTATAATTAAATGGCTATGCTTCTGAATCCAAGTATGTTGCTTCTCAGAAGTCTAAAGCAATAGCTCAAGTTTATGCTCTTGTTCATATTACTCCTAAAAGACAGAAACCATGATTAACAAATACCCGGTATTTTTCTGGTCGGTTAAATTAACTAGTTTGGTACCAATGCCCTGAAGCAGGTATACTTGGCACATAGACATTCAACAGGGATCTTGACCTTCAAGACCTTTAAGTACACAATTCTTCTGAAAACACGATTAGAAACACAGAAAAGCTTCAAATTTTCAGTCTGCTTCTAATTTCTCTAAGTGCAAAAGCATAGCTCAAAACCTGCATAACATAATCATTACATCAGCTGATAGGACATTCTCAAGTTTCATCTATATTTAACTTACAATCAAATACCTCAGAGGCATTTAGATGTCCACAGGAATAATTAGGCTAATAAAATGATTCAGAAATTCCTAGTTATAAGGACAAAGGATTAATGGAGACGTTTCACTGAACTATGGAGTAAAGCCATATACCTAGTCAAACATCATGGGCAAAGGACTGAAAACATTAATTCCACAAACTTATTACTTCAGCTAAAAACTTTTCACTGAGCTTCTCTTGCAAGCAGGCTGCTGGACTGTCACGAACAGCAACCCTGGAAAAATGTACCTGGGAGTTGTTCAGAGGGACTTTCTAAAACCCACCATCTTCATCAGCATTCTCAGCATCTCACCATTGCCATATAAATTTTCTACAGAACAGTCACCAGTCAACTGAAGACTGCATAAATGCCAGGAAGCATGCACATTTCTCCATGAAGATGAAGCAGCTTCCTCTTTCCTACCATTCTCCAAGTATCTATCTCCTGAATTTAACCAATTCTCAAAGTAACTCTGACTCAACAGCAGTTTCAGGAAAAATTAGATTCCTCCAGCACTTCAGGTACATGATTGATAGCTTGTTTGTCCCAGTATACTCCCCTTGTTTTTTCTCATTAATACATTTTCTGCCTCAGGGCAAGGTTGGGGTTTTTACTCCCATCTTCTTAGTCTAGCATTCCCTCCAGAGCATGGTCTCCAGCCAGAAGCATTGTGCAGGAGAAAGCTGCACCACAGAACCCTAGGGTCAGCAAGGGAGGACAGCAGCCAAACCCCATCAAAGAACACAGGAGACAAGCATTCAACAACACTTGCTTTGTTTACAGAGGTGATCTCACAACCACACAGAATCTAGAACAGTGTATATAAACACTGATAGATATATATGTGTATATAAAGAGAGAGAAAAAGTAAGGTTTTAGAGAGAATTCTTTCCTCAAGACTTTTGTACCATACCAGTCTCACCTCATTCTGCCCCAGCTGCATGATAATGTTCTTACACTCACAAGCTTCAACCCTGCAACCCTTGTGCACATCCAATGACCTTCAAACTTAGCAAGAAACAGTGAAATCCAGTAGAGCTGTGAGGATTTCATCCCACTGGAAAGGTTGTGCTGTAAAAGGCAGAAATATGGAAAATTCTACTCATTCAATACAGCTCATTCTTTATTTACACAGGGTAAGAAGTATCAACATGTATTAAGCATGATTTTTTGGGGGTGGGGGGACCTGATTTTGAACACCAGAAAATGTTCTAGTGACATATTTGTTTTCCAAGTGCTGCAAGCATAGTGCTCCTCTGCAACCCCTGCTCAGCAGTATCTCCGTGATGTCAGCAAACTCAAGAAGTTAACAAGAGTAGCTAACTTAATTTGATTTTTAGGGCCCATTCTTTAAACATCAAGAATTACTATTATTACTGGTAGAAGAAAAAGCCTCTATCAACTGATGCCTTACAGTTCCAAATTTTTTTGGAAGATCAAATGCGGGAAGAGAAAGAGAGAACCAAGGCAGTGCACAGAAAAATTAAATATGACCTAGACAAGTAGCCACTATATGAGCCACCCACATCTCCTTTGCACGGAGAGCTAACAGTTTTTTCCCCTTAAGCCAATCGGAACAGACATGGCTTCATTTCCAGTTAACAAAGAGAAGTTCCATCTAACAAACAGATTCTGAAAAAAACCAACAGGTCTAGGACCTAAGAGAAAGTGAATCTTCACTGAAAGAAAAAAAGTAAACCAGTTCTTAAGCTGTTTCAGAACAACATTTGACCCAATCTAAAATGGCTCTGCCAGGTCTGAACTTGGCCCGTGCCATCAAAGCACAATGCTGGTTACAAGAAGTTCTATTCTGAAGATGCAAAGCCTTGCTGTTGTAGCATTTAGCAAGAGACAAAACCATGCAATCCCTTCAAATTTCTACATGCTCGCCAGCAGAGTGGCTCCTCTTCTAACACTCAAGCAACTCCTGCGGAGCCAGGACTTTCCAGGTTCCAGAGGTATTGGGCTTTAAATGTAAGAACTCGGATGGAAGGGGAAGAGAATGCATGGGGAGATGAGAGCCAACCAATAGGAAAGTAGGCAGATTGGAAGAGCAGGAAAGCTTATTTTCTATAAATCATCATTACACAGACCCAGCCAACTGCCTGATGTGTTGATATATGTTCCTTTACCCTTTCAGTTAACAAGGTAACTTTAAAACAATATTAATATCCTGATTACTTGCAACCAGGAGAAACCCAAAGGAAGCTCTTCTTTTCTTTTTTTTTTTTTATTTACAGTTAATCTTTTAATCTCTTTCTTGACAAGTCTGAATTCCAACTGTATGAGTTAATTTTGTTTTAAAATTCTCTAGATTATATAACAAAGTTTGAACATTGAATCACTTAAAGTTTAACCTCTTTGAACCAATGAAAGCTATGTACAGCCATGTCTCCAATCCAGGTATTTCTAATGCATTTCCATCTAAAAAGGGGGGAAAAAAAAAAAAATGTCAAGACAGAGGTCCCTTCCCCAACACTACCACGTGGAGACAAAGCAAATAATTAACAACTTCAAGCTCTGCACAGCCTCATTAGCAGCACAGCACTGTGAATGTTTCACAAGGTGTTTTTAAATCGCACCATGACCACCTTTACCCTGACAACTGAATTAAAAGCCACTCCTTATTAAAATACTAAATGGGGAGTTAATATTTCCACAGTTTCTACAGATGGTTATTAGCAGACAGAAAATCTCAACCAATTATTCCCCAAAATGTAAAATTTAACTTACAAAATTAAACTCTTCCTGTCAAGCTGCAGTTGTATTAAGTTACAATTAATATTACAAAGGCTGTATTTAATATGTGCATGTACAATATGCTTAGGCTGCCATATTAACTTTTAAGACTTATTGGTAAGGAATAGAATTTACTTTGAGCAGAATTAAGGCAGGCACATTTTTACTTCTACAAAACGTTTTGGTACGAAGACCTTAGGTAGCATTAAGTATTACTTATCAAATTATGCAGCTTCTCATGCAAGAATTATGGAGGTTTGGCAACAGCAAATACGAAATTTTGCCATAGCTTAAGTTGCTAGTGAGGTATTTCATTCAGTACAGCGTGATTTAATTTACAGCACATACATAAAAACTACTGCAAAAGAAAGACCCTCAAATGTTAAAAAAAACCCTGATTCAGCACAGGGATAAGAAATTTTGGAAAATGTGAATGAGACATGAACATCTGATTAACAGAACAACAACACAACAGTAATTTTATCTCTAACTGTAAAGAGGCTTTTCAAAACAGCATACAGCCCTACCAATATGAACATGAGATCCTGAGGGTCATAAACAGAGACCACTCTGACAGTCAAAGATCTCTGATAAAAACAAATATAGGAGAGTCTATTCTCTGTCAGACAAAAAGAGCCGTTAGCAATACATGCAGCAGGGGAGGGGAAAAAAAAAAGTAAATAACATACCCTGGAAACACCACCAGACCCCAGAGCCATTAACCAAGAGTGGTTCACAGGCTGCTTACAATAAGAACCATAAAATCAGCAGAACCGTCTCACATGGTAACTTGTTCTACTCAAAATTCCAACACATTTGACTTAGCAACACTGCACCTTATGAGGCAGCAAACCACAAGATATTTTTGAGCTCAAAGTTAGAAAAAAAAAATAGACAAACGCACAAGTTCAACTAAGGTAACTTTTTAATGATTTGCAGCCAATATAGATAATCCGTCTCATAAAAGTAACCCTTTATTTCAATCTAATTCTGGCTGTTTCCCAGCCAAAATAATTTTCCAAGTCAGTTGCAGCAGGAGGGAAAAATATAATTTTATAATGGAAACTAGTACCCAACCTAATCACAAGATAATCCACTGCTTTTCCATAACAGAATCCACCTTCCATCAATGCATGATGACAGTAAGTCACATCTGGCAGAGAATCATCAACTCCAAAGTAGTTTTCCAAAATAAAGTCGAAGCTCTTTGATCATACTTAATCAAAAAAAAAAAAAACCAAAAAAAAAACCAACAACAACAACAACAAAAAACACCACCCCAAAAAACCCCCCAAAAACCCACGAAGATTTAAAACTGCTTTGTCTCATCCAGATGATGGAGGGCTCATTACAATTTGAAAGGTAGAAAGATGATTTTAGAAAAACTGAAAATTGAATCAAGTGTTAATGTTGATTACCATTTAAATGCTTGTTCTGTGAAGACTTATATTGCTTCTGAGGAAAAAAACTCATATATGTACATGACAAATCCAAAGAAATCTATTTCTGTTATTTTATTCTTAATACTTGGTGATAAACCCAAACTGCACAAGAACAGCTGTCATGGTTTTGCTTTTATTAGCTGCTTTTTAAAATCTAAGTCACATTCATCTAACAAAAAACAAACAAAAACAAACAAACCCACAAACAAACAAACAACCCCCCAACAAAATCTGTGCCACACATATTAAAATCCACTGAGCATTTTAATGCATTCAAATCTTAGAATGAGATCACCCAGGTCTTCACTAAATTAAATCTGGCTCTACCTTAATAGCAATTACCATTCTTATCTGTGTAACTACTGCCAGAAGGTTGGTTGGATCCTCCTTTCCTAACAATTAGGAATCCCCTTCTAAGGCCTAAGTGCTTTTCAATATGGACAGTCTGTATGAATCCGAATTAATGTAAAAATTTCCTCTTTACACTATACATTTACAGAGAGCAATCAGAATGTTTTTCTCCCACTCCAGAAAATATAAGCATCTAGGCCTTAATCGGAAGAGCCTCTACTTGCATCAAACCTATCAATCACAAAGCCATGCAGCAAGTCGAACAGGGAATCTGATCCAGCAGAAAACTGACCCGACAGAAGAACTAGTTCACTGTCAGATCAATGCGATCCTTTCAGCAGCTGCCTGTTAGAGCAGATTAAATGTATCATGAAACTGCACACAAAGAGTTTACAGAGAACTGGCCAGCCACCTAAAAAGTAATGCGGACTTGGAATAACATCTCATAAGAAGCATTCCTTAAAGCTAGTATTTTCTCTTCAGCAGACACTTGACTCTTCCAGCCATCATGAAGGATACAACAGACAGAAAATGAAAAAAAAAAAGCTTTTTCATTGGAAATCCATATCATGTGGCCTTGGTTTTCAACACAGCATGTGGCTCAACACAGATGAGCAATAAGAAAAGTTCATGTTTTCATAGAGAAGAAGAATAGGACCTCTGCAACTGCTAAATCCAAGTGATGGAGATGGCCCACAAGACTAACAATTACCTTCATTTAATAACCCCCACCAAAACTTTTAAACATTCCGAAAACAGCCATTCCTGCATCTCTGCTTTAGTTACCAAAGAAGCTAAAGTCTATTCTGTCAGGAACCATTGTGACAAACCATTATGGTGTATCTTTCCTCCTGCAAAGCCCACAATGGTGCTTCACTGCATTGTCATTTTTCTCCTTTAACTGGGAAAGGGCTGTTAGAACTGAACTCAGCTGACACTACCCAGCTCCTCAGGGAGAAGTATGTAGTGCTTTCCAGAGGCGATCAGCTCTCTTTCAGCAAGTGGTAACTCCTCCTGTTCACAATCCATTTAACCCTGGCATAGTGCATGCAAAGGGCTGCTGTTGAAGTTCAGCCTGTGTCATTCTCTCCTACCTGAGATATAAAAAAGATTCTTTAAGAGTCCCTCACCATGTTCATTAAAACCATTCATCCTACAGCTCCAAAATTATGTTAGCATGTGGTCAGACCCATGGAATTTACAGACGCCTTGGTTTGGTCGGGGTTTTTTTAGAAAGTAGGGTGGGACATGTTCAGTTGGGGTTTTTTTACTAATTTTAATAGTATCCAGACTAAATTTAATCTCATAGTGAGTCTCCTGTAAATTAAGAGAACAAATAAAAGGCGTTAATGAAAAAAAGACATCTTTGACTAAGCACAAGATTTTTTAGTCAAGTGGTACAAAATAAATCTCAGCAACTTCCAAAGAAAGTAATGGGCAACTTTCAAATAAAGTAGTGGGAGAAACCTAAGTTTAGTGAAATTACGGCAGGCTAGCTCCGTGTGTCCAAGAACCTGATTCACTATACCCCGACCTCAAATTGCTCCCTGGGCATTCAGTTAAATAATATCAATATTTAGTAGCACCCCTAGGTAACTAGCAAAGAAGTTTCTCTACAGATCAGCATCTGCTAGTCCGATTTAGTATCTACTTGTTCAAAGGATGTATATAAATACATATTAGCAGTTAGGATTACCATTTACATAGCAAAAGATACAAGCTTTTAAGTGGAAAGAATAAAGTGGAAAGGAGTTTCTAAAGGAAGTTCTCACACAAGCATTCTACAGGTACTGTAACAGAAAATAACTATTATTTAAGTAACTCATGTGACTCATATTACACCCTACACAAGGATTAATCCAACACCTTTGAGGCCTTTTTCACCTTAGGAGAGGGATCTACTCCTCAGCAAAGATACACCTTTATGCTAGTACTATAAATTCCACTGGGCTAACTTTGATCCATTCCCCAGACTGAGGAAGACAAAGTCTTCTGCCCAGTAAACCCATACTTTTGGGGGGCCTCCACAGGCAGCACTTGCTCAATACTGAACCAAGTCAGCCACCTCCAGGGACCTGAACACCTGAACCCTCACCCCTCCTTAGTCCCTAGTCACAGCCTGGAAGTACAAACAGAAACACAAAGGTACCACCTGGGTCAACAAAAAGCCATCCCATTTTAAGGAAGATGTACTTTTCTCAACTATTGTGTTTCTGCCTGTGGAAAATAAAAAAAGCTCAATGAAAAAGCTGAGTACACACAACTCCCAGATTGATAACATGCAGTTCTGGTTGTCATCAGCCTGACAACAATTAGCAATTAGTATAAGACTGAAGATAACCGGCAGCATCAGCAGGCAAGTCACCTGGACTTTTCTCACTTAAGTGGCCTTACTTGTAAGAAACAGCAATCAGAGCTGCTCTTTGCCATCTGCAGTATTTGCTAGAAGTTTAAAATGTTACATAGAAATAAAAGCAAGTTTTCCCAAAGTAGATCATTAGCAACAAGCAGCATATAGGCCAAGAGATGAAAAACTTTCCATCGCACATACTTTCAACAACAGTTAGTATTTCACAAAGCAAAATTCAAAATAAAGGGAATGGAGACTGGACACATCTGATGTGTATTAGTTGGACACATGAACAAAGTGCTGAAGCACACAGCTAAGAAAGTCCCCGTGCTACAGGGACATGGGAGGGGACCAGCAGACGGGTTAAACTTCACATGGCAAAGCGAGTCAAAAGCAGGTTGGCTGGAGTGAGAACGGAGCTGTAATGCCCCACTGGCCTTACGCACCACCGACGGGCATAGGGCCGAGGGGCACGAGGAGATGCAAACAAGATGAAACAGTAAGGAAATAGTTTAAATACACGTGTATATGT
The DNA here is from genome assembly GCA_013397315.1 of Donacobius atricapilla. NCBI lineage: Eukaryota > Metazoa > Chordata > Aves > Passeriformes > Mimidae > Donacobius > Donacobius atricapilla. The sequence goes on from WBMY01001279.1 coordinate 25,509, forward strand.
ATATATACTGATTAAGAGAGAATTGTCACGAAAGCAGCATATCTACGGGTGAGATTTACCTCCCCCATGAAAGTACCGGAAAAAATGCAGAGTAATCTAAGCGGATGCACGCACATGTGCGCATCCACGGACACAGCGCGCATCTGTGGAGTTGCCGGGGCGCCAGCGCAGCCCCGCGGGTCAAGGCTGGAGTGACGATGCACCGCAGGACAGCGGCACCTCCACCGAGCCGCGCCGGGCGGGGCGCGGCGGGCTCTGGCAGGAGCCGCCGCCCCCCGGGGCCGCCC